>JAWQFJ010031160.1:0-67500 GCA_034096865.1 Theodoxus fluviatilis
TACCCGATAAGACCCAAAAACATGACGGAAACAAAGGCTTGGCTAGAATTTTTCCGCGTCTCACACCCCCCCCCCTTTTCCCCCCCCCCGGTGGACTTTTTCTGCTCCAATAGACTCCCAAAGTGTGTCTGATATATTAGAAGTCATTTCTGGAAAGATTCATGTTGTTATATGTAGTTTTATTATTTTTGCTGTTTTTTATCCATAAATTTTCACCAAAAAATCTAGAAAAATTTAGAGTTACTGCCCTTGTATGCAAATGAGCTTGTCCAGAAAAAGTTCATTTTGTATTCAGTATCTGCCCTGTTCATTTTACTTTAATAAAATGTATAGTTTTATACACTTCAGTGTCCTGGTTGTTTTTTAATATTTTTTCTCCTGAACTCACCAATATTTTCACAAAAGTTGGAAATAGTTACGGAAGTGTAAGGGTTAAGGAAACAGTTGCTGCTGCTGTGCTAAGATCAAATTTTAGTCATTTCTGAATCATTCTATGCCTGATATTAACGTGTTTTCTCATGGATTGCGACGGACGTACATGGATAAATATAGAGGTGCCTGGCCGCACCTCGCTTGCAATGACATTGTTGTTGATCAACATTTCACTCGAGTTGTGAAATGGGGTGGTCGATAAACGACCAGTTATTTTTTACCTTTCGCCATACATGTGATATATTTATTTCAAACTAATCTTCAGTCACTACTTTCAGGGTTCGTACAGGTTTTTAGATACAAAATTCCATGACTTTTCCATGACTTTCCATGACCTTCAACAACATTTTCCATGACCTAGCGTACTGTGATACATGACAATTTTAAAGAGAAAAGTGTATGGCGCACGACCAAACTCACGCACAATACACCCGTTGTAAAAAAAATCTAATTCTTTGTATTATTTTTACAGCAGATTGATTCAAAAACTGACAAATGCAGAAAATTTTCAAACAAGTACTCCTTAAAATGATGATACTTTTGTCCCAACTTGTCTGGTGCTTCAACGATTAACGCACGCTGAATGTCGTATTCGAGCACGCGTCTACACAACGCCATTGCGGTCCGATGTACACACAAACAGTTGGAAAATTTCCACCTGTTTTCTCCTTTCAAGCGCACAATCCGGGCGCTAGACAAAAAGTAGATTCATCGTACATTAACATCGAATATAGCGTTGGAAGGGGGAAATCTTGTAGAATCCGAGGGTGTCTGTACGAAATTGATCGAAAAAGCGGGAGTGAGCAAATTTTAACAAAATTAGACAACTCAGAAAGACTTTCATCTTTCATGTTACATTGGTATTTTGTGTTATTGATATGTGCGAATCCTAGAAAAAGTGAATTCTATCGAACCGACGGCCACTTCCGGTCTGATGAAATTTCTTCGAACATCGCGTGCGGCGTCTATTTAGCACTCGCTGAAGGTCCCGAGTTCTACAATACTTTTTCCAATATGTGCAAAATATTGCAATAAATATCTTCCTACATGATTGTTCTAGCATAAACTGAAACAAAAACCCCAATATACTAACCGATTTAAGCGGATTTGTCCGTCAAAATTGCATCTGCGCCGTCACGCTCTTACTCGCCATTGTGTGATTTTGACGGTCATGCTTTTTACCGAAATGGCGCTAATGTCTTCGAAATGGCTTGAAATGAGCATATATATCGTTATCCCCTTCTTGAATATGATATATTTAAGCTATTCTAATTAAACCAGAACTATATTTGACCAAATTACGTTAGAAACAGTCATGCGGTCGCCATTTCGATCCAGCGCCAAATGGTAAATAGCAAAATCGGACATGGATATCCAGCTGTTTCTTCTGAAGTTCAGCATTCAGGGACTCATCAAAGAGCAGCACCAGAGAATCAGAAGACCGGGCCTTTGCCTTGAGCATGTCTAAAAAATGTGGCCCCAGGCCAAAAGTTGTCAAGTATCTGGCTTTGCTTTCACTCAAGGCAAACTTGGAGGCGATGACACTGTCGGAAACATGCGACGGAACAGCTCGTTCATTCCTTTGGTACTGGAGAATGAGAAGTGGGAGATGACCATTTTCAAAGTCCACAAAATTTCTGCTTTCAGTGTGTCCTCTGTTGTCAAGAAAGTGTCAATCCCAGTAGATCTACTGCCACTGCCAGTGGGTGCAGGCCTAGTTTCGACCGGCGTAGCAGCGCCAGCTGGAACCACCACCTTTGAAGCACTCTCTGTCTCAGCATTTTTTGCAGTTTGAACAAAATCTGATATTCGTGTTTGACGTTTGCTCTTTTCTTCTTGGTGATTAGCACGCGTCTGGTGCGCGACACCTTTCATGTGGCTTGTCAACACTGTCGCTCCCATGTTGGATACATCAAAGTCTTTTTCACAAAATCGGCACTTTGCCATCCCATCCACTCTCGCTCGCATGACCCACTCACGGTATTCAGGGTCTCCTGTCCAAGAGTCTTGAAAGCGACACTTTCCAGGTATGATGATAATCTGATTCTCAAAGAAACACTGCACCACAAACAAAACAATCTCTTTTCACTCTGTCCTCGTTTGAACCAACTGACCAGACCGGCGTGGAAATGAAACGAGGTCACCTAGCCAAAGAACCAATCAGGAAGCAGAAGGCACACGAGCCTTCAGAATTAACCAATGGGATGCAAGGGGACGTTTTCCTGACGTGCTTAGCGTTTAAAATTAGATTGAGAGTATCGCGCGAAGCACAGCCTAGAAAACGTCTTTTTTTCTTTCTTAAATTCCATGACTTTCCATGACCTAAGTTGAAATTCCATGACTTTCCAGGCCTGGAAAATGAAAAATCAAATTCCATGACTTTCCAGGTTTTCCATGACCTGTACAAACCCTGTACTTTGATAGTTTTTAATTCTCTGCTGTTGTTTTCTTAAGGATTAAATAAGGATTAAAGGAATATTTGCACGTCCACAGCATCCTACCGCAGGATGCCCAGCCAAGCCCCCATTATGGAAAAAATCCAATCATTGCAAGATACAAAGTCTCCCTGTGCAACTCTTCTTTGCTTGACTCCTTTCTGACCAATGGCTGGCTTTTGCACAATGAGGGCATCCTCATTTAACCCTAATCCATGGTTAATTTTTTTCTTCTTACATGTGTGTGTGTGTGTGTGTATGTGCACGCACGTCTGTGGCAAAGGAACAATGTCTGTTATACACACACAGGAACACAAAGGCATACTTTCAGATATTACTCGTTCATCATGCCAAATGATCAATCCTTCCACACCACTTACCCAAATTGAGAGAGGCCAGGGTGTTGGTGCATTTCCATTCCTTTTCATGCGTGGCTACCTTCACATCATCCATGACCAGGGGCACCCATCCCCCAAAGACGAACATGCGGTTGTTGATGACGGTGGCTGAGTGCAGGCTTCGGGGCAGTGGGGAAGTGCCCTGCACCACAGGCTTGCTCCATGTCAGGGTCTCTACCAAGACAGCCAGCAAGAACATTTATCAACAGAGCAACCCCACACAGCTGCCGTATATGTGCAGCCCTCTGTTTCTGGTCAGAGCAGGCTACCTACAGTTGGCTGCAGCCATGCCAGAAAAATGTAGTCATGTCAGTCTTTCAGTGGTCTTTACAACCCTTGTTTGAAGTTATATCTGATGCTCCTACTACACAACTTATTTCTGTTACAATGAGGCATCACTTGTCAAACAGTGCATCCCCATGTTATCATTTGAGCAAAGGTAAGGACATGTTTCAACTCTCTTCCACTCTATGGTTTTTCACATTTTCTTGTCTGACTCAAAGTTTTGTAAGTCATTCACTTGTTTCATTTCCCAGTCCTGTAAGGATTATGCAATTTGAAGAAAAAAATCAGTCAAGTAAGAGCCACGTGGGGTGGGCAGCTATTGGCAGTACAGGATTGAGCAGGGTGGGTGGTAATGGGCGGTACAGGATCTTAAAAGTAAATGGGGGGGGGGGGATAATAGTAAAATAAGAAAACAAAAAACACCACGTTAAAATGTCATATATCATTGGACATGAACCTATCTTTTCTCCAAATGCCTAACAATTTTCGATGCAAACTTTGGAGGAAAATTATCAATGCAAAGCAATGTTTAATAGTCCCAATGTGGAATGAATATGAAGGGAATGAATGGAAGAAGGTTAAAGAAAAAAATGGTATATCTCCGACTGTAGACCACATCTTCCTTCCAATAACACAGGCAGGTCATATTATAGTCTGATGCATCTCACTGTGAAAAATGAATGAAGTTTGATATTGCTGGGGAAGTGATCTTGTCAGTTCTAGTCGTGGAATCAAATTTAAATGCTGCCAAATGGATGGGCTAAACTGAAGTACTCGGCCAAACTGCTCTGAATCCATTCACTCCATTTGCATATTTTTGCATACACATGCAGTAACCAAAAGTTATGTGAAACAGCTCTCAACTTGAAAGCCTTAGATGGAAACAGCAGTAAGTCATATGGTTGTTCATGCATCAAGATGTCTGGACACATGCCTTTTTTCACCAGCATTCAGCACTGTAACTATTGGGCACTCCTCCTTCCTACGGCTTGCCTCTCCATTGCCTACCTCTCTCCATGTCGCTCTCTCAAGACTCACTTCTGTCAAGATACCTTGGTGTCTTGGCCTTGCCTGATATCATCAGGGAAATTTACAGGGAAGTTGCAAAAGCAATCAGCTAACACACCAGCCTTGTCCAAGATGATCTTGACTCAACCTTCTCCAAGCTTTCGAAGGGTTCAGAAAGCTTGGAAGAAATGAGTTAGCGGACTGTTGTGTCATCAACTGTTTTGTTCACTGCACTCGTGTTTATTCAGTTTTCTTCATGTTGTCAATTGCACCTTATATTCTGATGAGCCTAATTGTAAGTTTTTGTTCTGTTTTCTGCATATCTTGGGGGTGCTTCTCATGTAATGGTGCGCCTTTCCAGACCAAGAGATAAATCTGGGATTCCCAATGGAAACAACAGATTAATAGGCAGGATGCAAGAACCACAAGCCCAAAGTTCATTCAGCTGGACAGGAGCAGACGTGGCATGGGGTGGGGATGATGGAAGTAATAGAGAGATTTGAGGAAATGAGGGTACTTTCGGCAATGGACCAGCTGCCAACAACACAACACACACTACTAAAAATAATATCCTAAGGTTCAGAAGCTTGTTTGATTCTGATAAACTCCGATAAAATAGTACGGTGATTCTCTTTAGCAAATTTAGAAATCTAATGTGTGTGTAAGTGTGTGTGTGTGTGTGTGTGTGTGTGTGTGTGTGTGTGTGTGTGTGTGTATCTTTCAATACTTTGACATCTGATATTTTGTTCAGTAAATAAATAAGCTACTGGAAAGGGCATTAATACTCACCTATTTCCAACTGCCAGAGGTCACCAAGTCTACAGCCACTCATTCCTCCGTAGATGATGAGTCTAGGTCGGTGGCCATCTTTGTCCTGGTAGGCCACACTAGAGTGGGACTCTCGGGGAGGCGGCAACTGGCCCTGGGTGATGGGCTGGTCCCAGACCATCTGGCTGGAGACTGGCTTCAGTTCCAATGTGTACAGGTCATTCAGGTACCTGGCACATGAAAAGCAAAGCATCAAACACCTGTCCGTATGACTGCAAATCACCCCAGACCACTGGACAAACAGTACTTCGGACACCTGGATGTACAAATAGCAAGTCACTATGCTGTCTGTATAACAATACTTTACTCTTGTTATCAAATTTTTGTTTGTTTGAAGAGAGGTTGCCGTATTTAAAATGCCTCTCAGGCAAAAACAGTCTTAAGATGACCAACACGAAGGCAAGATGAGAAATCTTTGTTAGCTCTTTGCAGCCAGGAGGACATGAAAATCTCACTGCCAGTGTCAGCTTTCAGTTTTACATGTCATTTTCAAAATGCATCTGTGATTGTGTGTGTGTGTGTGTGTGTGTGTGTGCGCGTGCGTGCGAGCGTGCGTGCGTGTGTGTGTGCGTTTGTGCTTGTATGTGGATTTTTTTCCAGGAGCAAAATAAAAATGTAGGGTTGGCAGCAACATTTTGGGTCAGTAGGATGACTGGAGAGGAATAACTTTGGGGGGGGGGGGGGGGCCTATTAATAATTCATATCATCACAGAATGCAGTCTGGGTACAAGTATGTGGTAAAAACAGAGCTGACTCACTTTGGTATGTTGTTCTTTGGGTCCTCACTTTCATTTGCAAGGCCACCAAAGAGATATGCCTTGTTTCCACACAATGTAAAACTGTGACCTGAAGTAGACATCCTCATGCTTAACAGAAGTTGTAATCTCTCTCTCTCTCTCTCTCCCTCCCTCAAATTATCAAGAACAGTAGGCATCAGATACTTCTTTTAGCTTTTTCATTCCAGCTCAACCAACAGCAGCTATAAATGGTAGTAACCCTACAGAAAACTGTATCTTTTAGGGGAACAGTCAAATCAATCCAGCTGTTACATTTTACATAGAACATTTAATAACTCAATTTTTGCACTAATACAAATAACATGCAATTAAAGAAGCTTATATATTAGCTAAAATGTGCAACAGACTGCTACAAGAATTTAAAAACAGCATAAAAGGGGTCAAAAAGCAATTTCAAAGAAATGTTAAAACAACAATAATCATTCTTATTCTGTTGTTTGTTGTTGCTATTATCATTATTATTGTTATTCATAGTTGCAGTAGCGCAAAGCATGTCTCACAAACTAAAACTGTAACAGGCACACCATACAGACCAAAGATGTTACAAGTGCACCACAAAGAATGCAGCAGTAACAGCTAGCCCGAATGAGTCTAGACTCCCTGGAAGACCTACCGAGACGGGGGCAGGGCAGAGCGTTGTTCTTGGTGGCTTTGGGCTTGAGTCGTTTCCACTCCCATCTGCTGGCCTGCAACTCATACAGCTCATTGGAGTACTTGCCATATTCTACCATGCCACCAAATACCAAAAGCCGTGTGGTATCACAGATGATGCCATAAGCCGCACATCCTGGGGGAATATCACCACGAACCGCTGGGACAAACCATTGATTTGTGGCTGAAGACGAAAAGAAAAGTTTCATTTACTTGTAAACCATGACAGAATAAAAAGATATTCATGTAAGTGCATACAGGTGGGGAGGTGTGTTTTCTTCCACTCGTTTTCAGTGAGATACAGTTGACAAAGACACTCCCCCCCCCCCCCCCCCCCCCCCCCTGCTCCCTCCCTCTTTTTCTCTGTCTGTCTATGTCAAGGACTTGCAAGAAACACACTGAAAGCATTTCCTATAGCCTCTTGTGCACAAGGATACTAGAGCTTTTGCTGGGCAGACTTCGGAGGTACTTATATAGCCATGTCTAGCAAGATAACTGAAAATGGTAGAGACCATGCCAATTGAGTTGTTGTTCACAGACAGCAGTGCCTGTAATGTGCATGCCACTCTTTGAGAATGGAAAAGTTTACGAACATGGAAGTGTTTGCTGTTCAAGCATTCATTTGTATATTTTTAAGAGTTTGTATACATGATGTATAAGTTATTTTTGGACAAACATAGTTGAATTTTTTTTTTAACATAGCACACACAAAGCACTGTACAAGTTCGCTCTCTGAATTACCTCCCTTGAATTAATCTGAAGTGCATTGAGGCACACAATTTTTAACATAACTGTCCAGGATGGTGTGGCATAATGTCAAGAAAATATCACTTTCTGTCATGAGTAAACACAAATCAGAGGAAATAAATAAAAATCATGCAATTTTGAAGTACAATGGTATTCCATGCAGCTTGTTAGAACTTCAGTCCTGCACCCTCAAAAAGTGGAGGAGGTGGGGTGATTTGCCATGGCCTATTGGCCTTATTTATCAATAGGCCAACGAAACCACATGTGACCATGCACGAGAAACAAGGCTAAAGCAAGAAAAACACTTTTGGAGAAGATGCTGAGTAGTCATTAGCACACTAAGTAAGTATTCATTTTCCTGAGCTTTGAACACTGTAATACATTTAACCTTTAGAGCGCCGCCAGCGCATTGATGCGCCACAGCGTACATTCCCCAGACGTCCGCCGGCGCATCAGTTTGCCGAGCGATGGTGACGTGCTCTGTTGACTTGCCTAACGCTGCCTTCGAGTCATGCTGTTCTAAAAATATCACAGTCATGTGCAGTGATCACGTGGCAACGAGATCCGCCATTTTGGCGATCGAGATAACGTGCGGCGAATTTTCTGCAAATTTTTCACGAAGTTCGTCTTCGTCGTTTGTGAACGGGACTTTTTTCTTTGCCAGTATGGCGACTAACGAAGAAGTTGAAGCGCTTGTGGAGTTATTTTTCGATTCGGACTCTCAGAATATGAATTCGAAGGCTTTACTGACATTGATGTGATGGGAGATATATCATAGATGATAGAGCGCAAGCACGTGCTTCGACCGATCGATGTGTTGTGGTCTGTAGATCGACAGGAGGAGCGGAAGCTTGATTCAGATGAAAATGACTCGGCTGACTTCCCTATCGTAAGTAATTGTAGGATTTTTTGTTTTGTTTTACACTAAAACATTTTCAGATGTATTTCCAAGTAAACAAAAGCTGTTGTATTCTTGAATCAATAGAGCAGTGTAGGAAAACACAGTGCTTCGACCGATGGCGATGTGTTGTGGTCTGTAGATTGAGAGTCCTGAGCGGAAGCTTGATTCAGATGAAAATGACTCGGCTGACTTCCCTAGCGTAAGTAATTGTAGGGTTTTTTGTTTTGTTTTAGTTTGACCCAAAAACATTTTCAGATGTATCTCCATTACTTGGAGACTCTATGCACTTTTGCATTTTCATCAAAAGCTGTTGTATTCTTAAATAAATAGAGCAGTGTCGGAAAACACAGTGAATTTGTTTGTTTTTTGTTGTTGTCTGTGTTCCATGATTTTTTAGCAGCTGAAAAAAAACATTCCATGGCATTTTCATTAATTGTACCATGTACTGTAGGCCATCCATTTTTCTACTCACCCTCCAAAAATCTACTTCAAAGCTTGAATAGGTAATAAATGATGATTTTTAAAGTAAACATGGTGTCGAATTTGACCACACATAATAAAATTTGTGGTTCTGGGGTAAAGCAATGACGAAAATTGGCGGCGCTCTAAAGGTTAAGATTTCCCCTTTGAACTTGATGTTTTCTCTGGAACGTGCATGAATGAATATTTAATGTTGTGACCAAACTACCTCAATTCTCATGTTATCAATTTTTCCTATGTCACCCTTGTTAAAATTCTTATGCACGATCACATTTGACTTTAAACACTGGCGAAAATAGCTCTTATCTCTGAACTTTATCATTTTAAACAAGTTTAGTTTTTTTCCTCTCACAAATTTGAGGTGGAGTCTACACTTGTCCAGACATCATTCCAAGTATAACAGAGGGCTTGAGATTCTGAATGATCCCCCCCCCCCCCAATCAGCAAGAACTACTGACTGCTTGGCTTTCAGTGTTATTCAACAACAATAACACAGCCAAGGTGGGCTTGAGCAGTTAGGCTAACAAAAGGACATCCGGGCTGCATTGTCATTTTGGACCTTACTCTAATGTATCTGCAGTAACTTTTACATTAAAATTATAATTGACTTCAAGCCATTCTACACCTCACAAAACAGAATTACTCGTGGTTTCATAACTTTCTTGTACTGTTGTAGCTATGACCTTCTTGCAGATATCAACAGTTCAAAAGTCAGAAACAAATAAAAATATGTAAAATGGCTTTGAGTTCTTTGGGATGCATGTGCTTTGGTGCAGTCAGCTCCAGAAAAGGCTGTGTGTCGATTGAATCATCTTCAGGTGGTAAACATTAAGCCAAATTTTCATCATCACCTCATTGATCACTATCAATATCATTCAGCATCACTGCTTTCATCAGTCCTGTCAATGAAATCCACCAAAATATCCGCCTCAAAAGATTTCTCCTCACTAGAATCTTCTAATGAACAATTTTTTACTCTGACATTTATTTACACATCCTTTAGGCAAGTGATTTCACAAAAGTTATCAAAACTGAGAAAGGCCGATTATCGGGCCATCCGTGAAATTCGCCAAACTTGCCTGGGCCGATGATCCGCCGTGTCCGTGCTGAAAGGGTTAATCACAACACACACGCACACACGCACACACGCACGCACGCACGCACACACACACACACACACACACACACTTCTGGCCCAAGAGAATAATATTCAAAAATAAAAAGAGGGTTCCTTATCTTCCGCTTTCATTCACACTGACTAACACGGACGGTCGGAGACACCGAGTCAGAGACAGCATACGGAGACAGAGACAGACAGACACACAAAAAGAATGAGAGAGATCCAAAAGTTTTATTTCCTTTTCCAGTCACAAATTTGAATAATTACAGTATCAACTACATAAGCGGAAATGGCAACACTACGTGATGGACGGTATAGTAAAAGGGCGCGCTTTCATCTTTCGCGCTAGAGTTATGGAACTTGAAGCGCGGCGCTGTTCCAAAGATGGCGCCCACCACGCATTGCAAATGTCGCCAAAATTAAAATGTCAGCTGTGCAACCGCGATTATAATTATAAACCATCTTCAAGATTATCGTTTTAAATAAAATATGTGATATAGACGATCAGCCAAAACGACGATCAATACATTCACATTTTATCACGCACTTTTCGTTGCAAAAGAAATCTCGTTGTGACGATCTGTAAACAGATGCCAAGAACCGAGAGCCGCCATTTTCGGTCATTTAAATAAAGCCGCAACATTCTACACAAGGCACAACTGTATTAAGATTCTTTTAAGGGGCCACCAGTGATAATTTCAGTTCACACTGAAGGTGATCCGACAAAAAAAGCTTTTCTGTCTGAACTAAATGCAAAGAAAACCATCTTGTTTACAAATGAGATATATAGGGGGCCGCCATCTTGGTCAGATGAACAGACAACAATTTTTTACTCCCAGAGAAGAAATGTTCACCAACTGCAAACGATAGCGATCTTATACCAGTCTAGTTTAATTATGTCGTATCACTGTGCAAAATGTAAATTACCGGTTAAAAAAATTTAATACACTATAGCACCGAAGCACTCACGCCAATAATAAAAGCAGCCATTATTGCCGCGGTCTCAACTGACATCATACACAATCTTACTTGTATTATAAACATGAAGCTCGTCCACAATTCCTTCGTTCCCTCCGCCGAATACCACCATCAATTCCTTGATTGCCACTGCACGATGGCCATGCCGGGGCCTTGGACAAGGCCCTGTTGTGTTATTTACCCTCTTCCACTTCAGTATGGGAGCAGCCATTTTGACATCAAGCAGAATTCTGGGAGTGGAAACGAGAAGACCCGTATGAACGCAAATCTCGTTCATCTGATAAAATAATGCAAATAAATTTAAACTGTATCTTCATGCAAACTGAATACAGACTCCTATGTTTTATGTACATTTTGTAATAATTATTCTTATTTTTATGTGAAATTGCGGTTCACGATTATTGCGATTACGCCCCTTGCCCTCCACTCTCCTTCAGGAAATGTAGAGAACTCTACCAAGGAAAAGGGACGTACTTCGTGCATGGTTAACAACAGTGGCGTCACTGGTCAAACGCTCCCCACCGAGGTAACCGAGGACGCTAAGCGTTGTTTGGGTCAACCCAATTGACGGAGAATCCTACTTCTGTCTTTGTTTCATTTGCGACCATCAGCTTTTGACGGTAAACTTTACGTCAGTGCTTTTCAGTTTTGTCCCTAGTAAGTAAATATTATAACAAGTCTAAGAAGACGATATAGGCGGCTTTAGAAGTTTAGTGGCTATAGCCTATACTGATTAGTAATTGCAGTAGTTACGACTTACGGCATGTCGAACACCAAAAATAACAATAATGATGATACATGCCTTGAACATTTTGTGTGTGTGCCCGGAAGAGCATGTTGACACATTGTAAAGGATGCCACTACATGTATACATAAAGAAAAGCATGCAACTGAGAAAATTCGTGAATAGTTAAAAGGCTATTTCTTTATCGAAAAGGAATAATAACAACAATCATTAAAAGTTATCATTTAAAAAATTGCAGTGAAGCAACCATGCAAAAGGAGTCATTTGCATAAATTAATTGTTTATATATATATATATATAAACTTCATTTTCAGAAATACATACCTAGCTTTAATCTGGAAAACTTTATTTCCTGCACAGTCACCCTCAGTTACATCCAGATTTTCCTATTTTTAATTTCAGTTCTGTGTTGGTAATAACTAATATCCAAAATAACAGTTCATTTCTTCATAATACATTGCATACAGATATGTATGGGTTTGCAACAAATTTATAGTTTCATGCAGGGTGGGCTGGATCTTCTATTATTGTTTGAAGGCAGGGGCAGGTCAGAATAACCTGACCTTGTGCTAGCACCCCCAGGGAGGTTCCTCCCTGCTGCTTGGGGCTGCCCCTGGCTGATCTATTGGAGTAGACCCCTAATCCCAACTCCCAGAGGTCCACGCTTAAAGGGAAGTGGCTCCAGCTGTATGATTCCCTCATTTTCTTCCTGCAGTAAGTGTCTTCTTGAAAAATTTTGCATTCGCCTCCAAGCATAAACAATTTCCCAAAAGAGAATATTCTTATTTGAGACCCTCCACCTCCTAAATATGTCACAATTTGGCCATTTTGACATATAGGTATCACTTCAAAGTCTGTGAATTTCCCTTTAAATGATATTAGACCAAAAGAAAACATACTTGTGGTTACGATAACATGGCTCCAAAAATAGTGTCAGTACTTTGGACTGCATTAAAAAAAATTACTTTAAAAAAAACAATAGAAGAGGCCAGATTAAACATTAATCACAGTTTAGTTTTCACTGACAAACAGAATTTTTGCTTGAATAGTGGATTCCCTGAGTGCGCATTAGGCAGAAAAGATGGGACAGCGTACAATTTGTTGATTACCATCAATTTCTTTGCCTTTTTTTTTCACTTTTTTTTTCACCAGCGAAAAAGTTTAGGATCTGCAGAAAAAAGGGCTGATTGGGTTACCGTAACAACTTTTTTTAATAACCTTAACATGTAACCATATGAGAATTTGTTAGAGAGTGATGGTCTGTCAAATATGACAGGTGATTAAAACCCCAATTTTATTCAAAGTGAGTGGTGATGAATAAGTAGATATGTCCACAGCAAGCAAATCTCCTAGATCTGTTAATGTGTTGCAGCTTTCTGTGTGTCTTTTGTTGTAAAATGCCCGTTAAGAAATGGTCTTACAGAGTGGAGAGAATTCCCACAGTGAAGCCACAACACATCATGGGTGTTTGTGCTTGACAGTGATATATGTAATGTGCATGAGTAGTCATGGTTGCTCTTGTATTCACTTTTGCTGACCCTGCTGTTGATACATGTTTTATCTCTTGCGCCTGACAAAGACTTGTAGTAAAAAATGTGCACCTGTCATTTGCCTTGTATCCTATTGTTTATTCTTGTTGTCATTTTAATGATAAGTCCAAGGTTTTTTACCTTGTGTTGATTGTTTTATCTTGTTGTAAACTTTTTTTCCAGGCCCCTTTTGACATTGAAAGTGCACTGTCTCGTGGAGTACTTCATCTGCTGGCACTGACTCCCTCCCAACATGGCCCTGGGTAAAGCCCTTCTGACAGTCACTATGTTCCTGGCACTAATGTGTGTTATCACATACTTAGGGTTGTTCAGTACAGTCAAAGTGGAAGTGGGGATCAAGCACTATGCAGAGCAACCAGCCAAGTCCAAGCTACTGCCCAGGTGGCTCAAAATGCCCTTCAACACCTTTGTCAACATGGGTTATGTGGTTGTTGGAGCAGCCTGGTGTGCCAAGACCACCCTTGCTATGGAGGCAAAGCTGATGTCAGAGTTGGATGGATACCTTTTCTACACTTTTAATACCATGTCTGCAGTGTATGGAGGCATCCAGGCTGTGAGAATTCTCACCCAGATTCACAACTTTGGGGTGCTGGACCAGTGGGCCACGCTACCTTTCTTTGCACTGGTCTTGGTCTGGGCTCTGTACCTGAGGAGGGGTTGGAGCAGCGTGAGGGCAATGCTGCTGGTGCTCATCTCCCTGGCCAGCTACAGCCTCACCCTGCTGTCCCCCCTTGGGTTTGACCTTTCTCTTGGGATCCACATACTCCTGGCAGTGGTGGGTGGTATTCTTGCCTACACTGCGCACCCAGCAGATTTTGCCATGGGCTACATTGGGAAGTCTGTGCTGAGCTGTGCAGGGTTTGTTGGATTCAAGCTGCTGGATTTCCAGCTGGCAGAATACCACAGAGTCTTCCGGGTATTGTCTGGGCATTTCATCTCTAAAGTGTGTGATGTCCTCCAAATCCATTATGTCAACTGCTTCTTCTTTTCTCTGACTCGGCATCAGCAGAAGACTGCCAAGAAGAAGGCAGAGTAGGGTATGAGTATGATCCTTTGCTTTAGTGAATATCACTGTCATCTGGTCTGTGTGGGTTGTTATGAAATTTGTGAAAGGTGTAGCAATTGAGACTGTGAAGTTGTACTGATCAATGTGAATTTCCACATTGAAAAACTTTGTGTTGGAGTTTTTGACTCACATGCGAAGCAAAAGTGAGTCTATGTACTGAGCCGTTTCGTCCGTCCGTCCGTCCGTCCGTCCGGGCGTCCGTCCGTCCGGGCGTAAAAAACTTAAACGTAGGATTTTTCTCGGAGACTATTAAGTCTATCAACACCAAATGTGGCATGATGGTGTATGATGACAAGGCCTCAAAAAACATACATAGTGACTTGACCTTGCTTCAAGGTCAAGGTCACAGGAGCCATAAATGTGGTTTCAAAAACAGTCATTTTTCACATTTTCCCAATTTTCTCCCACGTTATTGAGAATGGCAACCTTAGCTTCAAGTGGTATATAGGTCAAAGCAAGCCCTATCTTTTGATACCAGTTTGGTTGACCTTGCTTCAAGGTCAAGGTCACAGGAGCTCTTCAAAGTTGGATTGTATACATATTTTGAAGTGACCTTGACCCTGAACTATGGAAGATAACTGTTTCAAACTTAATAATTATGTGGGGCACATGTTATACTTTCATCATGAGACACATTTGTTCACATATCATCAAGGTCAAGGTCACTTTGACCCTTATGAAATGTGACCAAAATGGGGTAGTGAACCACTAAAAGTGACTATATCTCATGGTAGAAAGTGCCAATAAGCACCATTGTGCTTCCTATGTCTTGAATTAACAGCTTTGTGTTGCATGACCTTGGATGACCTTGACCTTGGGTCAAGGTCACGTGTATTTTGGTAGGAAAAATGTGTAAAGCATTTCTTTGTGTATGATGTCATTGGTAGGTTTAGTTGTTTGACCTTGACCTTGAAGGTCACCTAAAGGTCAAGGTCATATAAAGGTCAAGGTCAAGCATGTGAGTCGTATGGGCTTTGCCCTTCTTGTTTTAATTGATCTTGTTACTTTGTTGAAAATAATATTTGTTACTGTCAGTTTTTTTAATAGTTTTTAAAAAATATAATAATAACTATTATATGTATTTATGGATCTGTGATGCAAATAAGCCTGAGTGATAAAGCAAGTCAACTGAATGCAATACATGATGTGCCAGACACCATTTATGTTACTTCCTGCAGCAGGTAGTATGTGTCTGGATTGCCGAGCTGTCTCATTCTGATGATGTCACATTGCACTTGACTGCAGAGCATCTGTTCTTGTCATTGTGCCATGATTTAGGCAGTCCAGCCTCCTGCTGAAGTGCTGTCTGGCTGTGCATAGTGATGGGTGCCACACCACCACGATGGGAGGAAAAACTAAACATGCTCACCCCAACTGCAGCAAGTCGAAGATTTAAAACTAACTAGATGACTGTAAGAGAAAAAAACCTTGTGTTCTAACATTCTAAGGAGTGAGCTGGGCCATTTGCATGTACCTTTTTATGAGTCAGTCTGCTTTAAGTACTCCTGTCTTATTTTTCTGTTTCACTGATCAGTCTCTCTGCATATGACGTGCCTTCTTCCTCTTCCATTGCTTATGCTAAAAGAAATCAGTCTCTCTTCATCAGAGCCACTCATATCTGGTCAAGAGTACAGAGGTGCTGAGTATTGAGTGACACAAATATTTCAAAATAAACTTTCTGATACAGTAAATGAGTAATGATACACTCTTCATTTCCCATAAATATGATGCATTAGGTGATGTCTAAACTGTACAGAAAAGAAAAACTGAATGTAATCTTTAGTTTATCTTTTGTGGCTCTTTTCTGAATGAGTGGTGGTGTCAAGTTAAGATAAGACTCCAAACTGTCTTCTTCAAATACAACTAAACTATTCAACACAAAAACTTTATTGCAGCTTCAACATCCAATTATTAATGATATTTTTGCTCCTAGGTCAAGAAGAAATGAAATAAAACCATAATTGTTAGTCAAATTAGAGGTTAGCATTCGTCTTAACTTAACTTTACATCGCAGCGTCACACTTTCTCTCATTCAATCTTTCGTGCAAAACATGAAAAACATCAAAGTTGAAGAAGATTTATTAGCTCATTGCTTACGCAGGGATAGCATTAGGAATTTTACCTCTGTACGCAGTGTTTTTTTAAGTTTTCAAAAAATCGTACAAAGTCCAAATTTTGGATAACTGTTTAATATTTGGTACCACAAGAAAGAAAATCATTTGCACTTTCTAGCTGAAGTGCTGGATAGTTACAATATGCAGTAAGAAAATTGGGGAAATTTGTTTTTTAACACCAGGTACATGCAATTTTGATTTTCTTTTTTTTACACCTAATGTATTGTACTAATAGTCAAGAGATAGATTTTGCACAACAATTCTGAAATCAGTATTTCCACATCAAACTATATTGATGACAGGATGAAAAAATGCTTGAAAATGATTTTTTTTAGCAAGTCAGAGAGGTGAAATCAGAAAATATACACTTACTGCAATCTGTCTCTGTTTGAATAGAAGAAAAGACTCAAATGACCTGAGAGAAAGAAGGCGCCCTACTCGGCATAGTCCTCTTTTGTGTGGTACAGTTCATTGGAGGAGTAGAGAAGGTTTTCGGCATCCTCTGCATCCGAATCGATGTCTGTGTCTGCTGTAAAAACCGTTTCTATCTCTTCCTCTCTTTCTGACGTCGACGGCGACGAAGTCAATTCGTTTTCGCTTTCAGCCACGAAATCGATTCGTCTTCGCTGTCAGCCACCGCTTCATTCTCGTTGACTGGGACTATTTCCGCATCAGAATCATAAAGATCTTCTTCAGAAGTCCAATATCCACCTAGATCTTTAATATCAGACCCTTCTTCCATCCACACTTCTAATACTTCGTCATTTTCATCACCGCTCAATCACCGACAACGCGACGCCATGTCGACAAGCGCGAAAACGCAACGTAGGGTGAGCGTAGCTTCTACTACATCTAGCTTTTTCACGGGGACTATACTAAAGAAAAGGTAACTCCAGCGAACACAGATTGGTTACAGCATAAAGTGCTGTACGATTTACTTCCCTTGAAACAGCCACGTAGATAGGAAAATTTCTTTACAGCGACCGCAACCACGTAGTTGAGCTGCGTAGCCAAAGGGTGTTGACGTCATCGCAACCACGTGGTTGAGCTGCGTAAGCAATGGGTTAAGCATCAAACACATGTGCAGAAACATCGATCTTTTGTCAACAACATGAAACAAGTTTGGATTGTGTGCGTTGACAGTGTGAGGAGAAAGAGGCTCTGTTTTGAGGTAGGGTAGTGAAATTGGCATACTCAGCACCTGCGTACTCTTGACCATCTAGAATGAAAACTGTAATGTGCCCACCACTGATTGCGACTTGATAGATGCTACATTAGTTGCAGTCACGGGACACAAACACAATAAAGGATACAGTGATAGTGGCTCAGTGTAAAACTTGTATTAGCTATAATACCATTGCCAACAGACTTGCACTACACCATCATAGCTTGGTGCCATTCACTTGCTGTGTTGGTCGGGAGTGATGTGATGGCTGCCCTTGTAGTGAGTCAATACAATGAAGGCTGAAAACTGCTTAAGGAATAGGTAGCTTTACCTTTTGTTTGTAATGTTTAAATGTAAGGATTAGTGACTAAAGCAGGAAAGTGATCAGAAAGAGTCATGGAGGATGCGTGCAAATTAATGCTTCATGAGCATATCTAAAGCACCTGCATTAATTACTGGACCATTTGGCATAAGTTATGTTCAGATGTAAAATTTATTTTACCTACATATGCATATTTTGTGACAAATGACTTTTTTCAGTTTGAAACTCGGTAGAATTTGTTGCCAGTGATGCATTTGATTTTGTGTGATTGTGTGATGTGTGATTCTGTGGTGTTATCACTAGTATTACTATTAGTATATTGTACTGGAGTTAGCTTCTCGAGCTGGCATTTGAGAAAGGACACCTGTGGAGTACCAGTATTTGAACCCTTTCTGTTGCATTTCTTCTAGAAATAATGATAGGCAGAGGACTGGTGGGACTGTATATATTCTTTAGTATATTTATTTGTTCAGGGCTACGACCCAATACAAGAGTGTGTGTGTGTGTGTGTTTGTGTGTGTGTGTGTGTGTGTGTGTGTGTGTGTGTGTGAGAGAGAGAGAGAGAGAGAGAGAGAGAGAGAGAGAGAGAGAGAGAACTTGGAGTTCTATTCAATTCCAACAAATGATTTCGTAAATCTGGGTCCTCATTCAGAAATGCAAGGGAGAAAACCCACTCAACCAAACCAAGAATGGGACAGTACCATTGACATTGTATCTTTACAGATCATTCAAAATATGCTCAAACAAAATAGGAACTGATAGACTTTAGATCATTTAGTTGTGAACATAAGCATCCTGCTTGGATGAAAATATCTTACATGATTTCTGGTTTGTAGCTTAATCCATAACAGGTGTAAATACCTTGGGTGTTGTAATAAGCATACTCTTTGAAATGTATGCAAGATAAAATCTTTGTTATCTTTTATTGTTGTAAATCCAAATGTTAGATAATGGGATAAATCTTGCATAGACAGTTAAGTGCAGGTTCAGTATTTAAAAAATTTAAAAAATATTTGCAACACTAAAGGGTAGAAATAAGGCAGAGTTTGGATGCAGAGAGAAAGAAAAATCTTTAAAGTGTAATGCCATGTCAAACTGCTTTCTCAAAAGGGGTGGAACACAACTCCAAGTATGCTATGATGTGTTTAAGGCAGGCTGTCCCTGTCCTATGAGCCAACACAGTGGCAACAAACCATAACACAACCTAGAGCAACCTTGACTCCTCATGATTAGTGATATATCAAATCGCATATACACAACACAGACCCTCTGCTTCAATGGAACTTTACAAATGAACAAATCAAGGAGATGAGTAACTGCAGGCTGCCCCAGCAAACTTCTGCAGTCTAAACTTTTTCACTACTTTTTCACTACTTTTTACCAAAATGTTGGAGTGGAAGACTGGTGGATAGCATTTCTTGCAGAAATAGAATACAACATCGCAACAGTCAAGACACTGGAATTTGGTGGATGTCTTGATGGGTTCAGCATGGCTGTGGCACCAACCTCCATCCTCCATCCCAAGCAGAGTTCAGTGTTGCCTCTTGTTTGGCATGGACATCAGATGTTGCTGCTGCCGTATCGTACACCAGCTCATCATTAGCACTTAGGGCACTCGCTTCTGGCATGACAAGCCTTGTCCTCTGTGAACTTAAAAAAAATGGGCATGTATTTTGTCTTTTTCATTCCATGAAGTTTTGGCACAAGTATGTGTATCAAACAATCAAAGTCTACCCACTGGGTAAAAGATCACTTGCCCTTAGAGTGGACGTATATCTTATACGAGCTCTGAATTGGAACCTGTGGGCTGGATAAACTATGGCACAGAGGACAATGATGTTTATAGGAAATAGCAATTGATCGACTTGTCAGACCTGCTCCTTCGTTGGATGCACTGATGATATGATATAAATATTTGTAAAAATTGTGTCATTTGTAATAATCATGTCATGATTGTGACAGCCTAAGATCTCTTGAAGTGCATGTAGATTATGCACACTGAAATGAATTGTTATGGTTTTTGCTTGATTGCTCAAGAAAATGTAACCCCCTTTTTTTTCATTTTGTTGTGCAATTGTGCCATATAAAGTTCTGAATTGTTGTAAATGTAAATTGGGTATTGTGCTGAATATCTTGCACTGTATGTCAAAAGAGGAAAAAAACCTCTTTCAGAACTCATCATAATAAATGTTTGACATAAGTTTTTTAATCCAAAATTTAAAATGCCTATCCCGGGATGTTGATTTATGAGAACAAAGTGCATCAACAGAAGTTATTAATGCACACTTAAAAAACCCACAAACTCATTTATTATTTTACATGTATGTCTTCTCAGCGATTTGATTGCACAGTTGGATTTTTTCCCCAGCACTTTGAGAAAGTATGCAGTTTTTTAAATGACTCTGCTTATCCATTCCTTATCATTCGGGTGCTTCTGTTGCAAATTGTACATGTACGAGCTGCATTATAGCTTGACCATTGACAGGTTGGTTAGAACCATCAGTCCCTCTCACCACTCTCTTCCTGTCAGTGGAGATAAGTCAAACCTTCTAGCTTGAATTAACTGCTGCTGGACTTTATTTGATTATTTCATTCTGTCAGGTGGGGACACTTTCTTTAATGTATTATCAGGCATGCACTGCATCCTTGCAGCTCTCACTCAGCTCCGTCTGAAAAGTCCACAACACTTTCTCTCTCTCTCTCTCTCTCTCTCTCTCTCTCTCTCTCTCTCTCTCTCTCTCTCTCTCTCTCTCTGTCTCTCTCTCTCTCTCTCACACACACACACACACACACAAACACACACTCACACAGACACACACACACGCACACATATACAGTAACATGCACATACATTGAACCACAAACACACATGCATACACACACAGAAACATGTTCCTTTGTAGTGTTGCAACCCTGACAGTCAGACTCTAAACTCCATGATGAATTGATTAATGTTGCCACTCCACACAGGTCTACACCTCGTGGCTTGGTTTCCTTTCCTGGGGTTCTCTCTGGAGCCCAACACTTCTTAAAGGCAATTAAATGGGTCTACTCCTCAGCAACTTTCTGTAACACCCACAGCACAGGTCTCCATTAAGTCACCCATTCATCTTGACATGTAAAGTAAAGGTGTGATTTTTTTACAGCAACTCCTCAACCATGTCCGGGTCTCAAACCACTTCACACCCCCACATAAAGGGAATGTTCTGTGGTTGGTACAGTAAAGCATAAGACTTGGTCAACTCTAGTGTCCTACATTCCTTTCTTTCACTGTCTATCAAAACACTATTGTGATGATTTTAGCACCTTCAAGTATGTGTACGCACACACAAAGATGTAAATTTTTTTTTAATGTTTACACTTGTTCACAATGTATCATCCCTCTACACTTAATTTTGGGTCAAAATTGAATGCAATAGAAATCTGTATTTAAAAAATTTCAGCCAAAAATTATTTTGTCTCATACAAATTTATGTTACTGTTTTTTGCTTATTTGAAATTCAATGAGTTTTTGTTGAAAACATGAATGTTTTCTTTTATAGTAATGTGTGAAGGGGAGGGGAATACCAGTAAATGTTGTTTCATTTAATTGGTATGATTAAATCACTTGAGTGCAGTATTTTGGGGGTGCAACATTGCTTGATGTTTCATTTACTTGTCAACAGTGCTTTACGTGTCTGCCTCATACTTTGGACAGAGTCTTTTGAAGATGTTTTGCAATGTGAAAAATGATTTTAGATACATGTACTGTTCTTTGTATTGTAAGGATAATGGAGCATGTATGTTTGACTCCTATATAAATGCCAGGATTCTACCCAATGACCTGACCTCGTCTCTCTGTGTCTGCATCTATGTGTGCGTGCGTGCAAGCATGTGTGTGTGCGTACAAGTATGTGTGTGTGTCTGCATCTATGTGTGCGTGCGTACAAGTATGTGTGTGAAGGAGAACAGCAGTTTTAGCCCTCACAGCACTAATCTACATTCACCATCGAATCACTACATGCTTAAATGTTCTCAGAGGTTTTGGGGTAAATAGAAGAACAATGTTTTCTTTCCCCTTTGTGCTGACTTTACTGCCTTATCAAAGGAAATGTTGAGGGTGTACTGCATGAATTTGTACATTTTCCTGATAAATTTTCGTTAAAGTGTTATTATATTCTCTGCATAGACATTATAATGTTGCAAACTTCTCCCATAGAGGAAGTAAACTCATGAAATCTGCCCAATTAATTACTTTGTATAAATATATCATTTTATTTGCAAGATGCAGTCTTAGTTACCTGATGCAATCCTCCAGACAGATGCAAGAGCATTCCCAAGGCCTGGAGCTGGGTGAAACATTGTGGACCTGAGGGAATAGCTCCCCCCAGCTAAAGCGCTCTGTGCAGCATACTGCAGACCGAGCAGCACCCAGACCTTATCTGGTCATTGGAACTTAAGTCCATTTCCTGGCTGAGATGGCAGTTTTCTGGGAAAGCAGTGTAGCCTGGGCACTCTAGAGGAAATTGGCAAGATATGCAGAACTAGAGGACCCTTCCCATCAAAAAGGGTGGGGTTGCCAGCTGAGGGTAGCTGCAGAGGCTTCATGCCAGGGTCTGTCACCTGACTCTTGCAGGGTCTAATGGACCAGGTCTCGGGAAGTGGGGAGAGATAGTGTAAACATGATGGAAGCTTGAGGAAGCCTTTTAGGATGATTATTTAATTAATTTTTTGGCATGTCATAGATTTTGAACCAACACTCTCACAGTCGCACAGAGGGGAAGGTGCATCATCGATGTTCACCTTATACAACACATTGTAACAACACAGGGTAGCCGCCGATTGGGAAATGGCAAGAAAGAATGAATCTAGTGTTTTCCCGTCCCAGGAATTGAACCACGGCACTGCACCTCACACACAATCAAACGCCATGGCTTGCTTGTCAAAAGACTGGGTTTCTGACAATAGGCAAGTAGAAGTTGAGGAGCTGACTATGCACTTGTACAGAGGGAAGACTACTGGATATGGGGCTGACTATGCACTTGTGCAGAGGGAAGACTACTGGATATGGGGCTGACTATGCACTTGTACAGAGGGAAGACTACTGGATATGGGGCTGACTATGCACTTGTACAGAGGGAAGACTACTGGATATGGGGCTTGTAACGGCCCTAAGTATGAACCGACCCTAAGTATAAACCGGAAATCGTCGCAGAGTTATCTGCTCGGCTCTCTCTTTATGCGATTTACCGCTCCTGCACCTGTTCTTCGCATGGAATATATCCCGACAAATGACGCATTAGTTGCTTTACGAGTTTTTGTGTTTTTGGTGCATTTGTGCCGTTTAACACATAATTTAGCGTTCAAAAAAGTTCTTTCCCGTGAAAAGCCGTCTCCCCTGCCGGAAATAATATGGGAGTCACCTCCCTGTAGTCTATTTGTAGTCTGGTTTTATAAAACGCGACCGTTGACTGACTTGGCACGCCCGGGGAGTTATGCTAAGATCCGGCCGCGTAAATATATCTGCGTTTTGTGACAAACGTCTTGCTCGGCGGTACTGTACTCCATGCACCTTAACGGTGCGCGTGATTCGGGTGTAATCTTAAGCTAAACGACGTTCGGAATGTTTCCGACTTCGACCATTTCAGCAGCGCCAATAAACGTCGTTTAGCTTAAGATTACACCCGAATCACGCGGACCGTTAAGGTGCATGGAGTACAGTACCGCCGAGCAAGACGTTTGTCACAAAACGCAGATATATTTTCGCGGCCGGATCTTAGCATAACTCCCCGGGTGTGCCAAGTCAGTCAGGCGGAGTGGCGGGTGCCGTCTCTTTTTAGAGTCGAATTATTAAGAGTACCGGGCAGATAACTCTGCGACGATTTCCGGTTCATACTTAGGGTCGGTTCATACTTAGGGTCGTTACAGGGCTGACTATGCACTTGTACAGAGGGAAGACTACTGGATATGGGGCTGACTATGCACTTGTACAGAGGGAAGACTACTGGATATGGGGCTGACTATGCACTTGTGCAGAGGGAAGACTACTGGATATGGGGCTGACTATGCACTTGTGCAGAGGGAAGACTACTGGATATGGGGCTGACTATGCACTTGTACAGAGGGAAGACTACTGGATATGGGGCTGACTATGCACTTGTGCAGAGGGAAGACTACTGGATATGGGGCTGACTATGCACTTGTACAGAGGGAAGACTACTGGATATGGGGCTGACTATGCAGTTGTGCAGAGGGAAGACTACTGGATATGGGGCTGACTTATGCACTTGTGCAGAGGGAAGACTACTGGATATGGGGCTGCCATGATGGAAGGTTGAGGAAGGTCCTTTTATGACGATTAATTACATTTTTGGCACGTTGATTATAGACATTGAACCCACACTCTCACAGAGAAGGTGCAACATAGGCGTTCACCTTATACATGTATTCATAGGGAGAGTTACAAGGGAAATTTCTAAGGTGGCGGCTGAGTGTGAATCCCAATGGATCTGGCAGACTAGATATGGGCCAGGCAATGACCCTGTATATAGGGTCTTTGGGTCGGGGATGACCAACAATAGATTCAGTGCCCCCTGGTGGTAAGGTTGTCTGCTTGGGAATATGATCCCTGACAGATGAAGCAGAAACCATATCAAACTTACAGAGCCTCTGCATCCTAACAGCATCATGAGGAAACTGCACATTTTTTGTGACAAATGTGGACAAGGAAAAGATGCTCTTGCAAAGCAGAAAACAGAAGCCTAGATGATAAATATATTTTATTTTTGACACTCTTGATTATATAATTCATATATTCATACGTATAAATACAAGATATTTCAAACCTGAAAAATACTGTAATTACTTGTTTAAAAGTGAAAACCATACAAATAATATGAATCATCTTGTATCACTCATCTTACAGGTCCTGACTGTGAGGAATACTGATCATCCAACAGTGCTGCAACTGGCAGTGTCCAAGTGCAGTCACACCGCAAACACCACGATCTCAAACTTGTGCACTTCTCAACATACTACACTGCACTCGAACATTGATATACTATCCAGGTTGGGGGGAAAAAGGGGGGGGGGGGGGGGGGGGGGGCAGAAAATTAATCTTTTTATCACACAGGTTAAATGGACAACTTGTGCAGAATGAAAACAGAAATATGTAGTTTCTTAGAATCGGTGTGGTGCCTTGGTGAAAAAACCAAAACAACACAAACAAACAAAAATTTGATGAGTTGCACATCCCAAGCTGGCACTCTAGAAAAAGTCAACCGACTGAGAAAGACCAGGTGCACAGTAACTGGCGTGTAACCATCTGTAGCCCTGCACCACAAAATCAGTCACTTGTTACAGTACGAGTAAACGGCAAACAAAGGGAGGGGGAGAAATGTGGATGTTGAAATTTTCAGTATTCTAGTTTCTACATCCTCATTTCTATTATATGAGATTGTCCTTTTATATAATTCAGGCTTTAAATGCATGTAACCATGAACTTTGATAATGTGATTTGGGGGAGGGAAGGGAGATGATTTTGTGCACCTATTGTCGCTAAAGCCATGTAAAATCCAGTCAAACACAGCCTCACAAGGGACAAAGAATAATTCTTGCTCCAAAATCCAGTGAATTTGATTAGCTGTATGTGTACATACATGCCAGCAGATAACTTCAGTAAGGGGCATGTCATACAAGTAGAACTAGTTGCCAGATGATTTCACACATTTTTTTCTCACCATCGAAGTTACAAGAGTGCAGGTTTCCAAATGCACATAACTACTTTGCTAGATATCTCATTTTTGTAATTTGTGCATCACTGGATGGAATACATGATCCCTCAGCCTTTTGGAAATAGTCATCCACAGCTCACAATCATCAAATAGTAACAAGGGACTTATATTGTGGTGCAAAGTCACGTTAAGTGCTCCTCTCTCTTCTCTCTCTCTCTCTCTCTCTCTCTCTCTCTCTCTCTCTCTCTCTCTCTCTCTCTCTCTCTCTCTCTCACACACACACACACACACACATGCATGCATGCAAACGCACACACACACACACACAAATTACACATACCAGTAGTTTTACTTCTCTCATTCTGAGCTTGTTAGAAAAGAAAAAAACCCACTAAAAGCCCTGATCTAGGCACATTGTGTTTGACATTATCATCATAGTATCAGCAACAAAATGTCAACAACGGTTACAGCAATACTTAACAAGTACTTTTCAATTGTGTTAGTTTTGCAGGTAATGACTAAGAAATTCTAATGATGCCGCAAGGAGTCAACATTTATCACACAGGTATGATGATGGCAAAGGCTGGAAAGACGGAGGGGAGACAAGCACGTAGGAAAATGTATATCTCAATAATTCATTTCTCTTCATAAACTATTTGTTCTGTGGGGAATGTTTGAAGCATGGCGAACAAGATTGTGTCCAACTGCTCTGTACCTCTGCTCTAGCATATGTGTAGTGTGATCAAAACAAAGGAGAAAAACAGATTGCATAGTTATCTCAACATACAGGACTCTTAAACTACTATAGACTGCAGAACACTTTTGATAAGAACAAGAGACGGGGTCAAAGCACATCAGAGTAGCATGGCAATTCAAGAATTTGACTGAATCAACCTGACTCAACACACTGACAATGTTGATCTCTTCCTAATATACAAAGTGTACTGCCTGGGCTGGTGGAGAAATCATTGCAGAGAGATATACTAGGCTGCAATGAACACTGTGTACATACGCCTAGCTATTGCCCCCCAGAGACACAAATACGATTCGATGTATAAGAAATGGCTGAGTGCACATTTGAGAATTCAGTGATTTCTCTCGTTCTGTAGGTCCAGCTGAAATGATGTGCACTCCTTGTGTGGTAAACGACTGATGCTGCTTGGCAAGCCAGGACTTTTTATTCCTACGGTGCTTGAGGCTGTCCTAAGCATTGTTACTGCCTTACACATGTCCACCTGTCTGCCTGATGCCATAACCAAGACTCCAGTCACCACAAAAATCCTCCTGCACCAGACATTATGGGAAGAATGCCCAAGCAGTGTACCTCTCAGGACAAGATGGCCATTTTCTGGCAACTATATATGCAACTCTCATCTTTTTAAAACACTCCCCACATACCAAAACCACTATCAAAACTGTCTTCCCTACCACAAGGATGCCAGGCACTGCAGTCAAAGAAACGTCCAGTCAAACCCAAGTTGGCCCTCTCTAAAGACTTCCAAGCATCCACTCATCACTCAACATCAAAGCTGCAATCCGGCAACAAGGAGGGTTGGTTACACAAGAGAGTGATGAAATTCAGATGGTTCAAAACCACGCCTTCAGTAGAAATGTCACTTTTCTCCTTCACTGATCAGTAAATTCCATCTGCAGAAACAAGGATGGTGGGATCTCATTTGATATTTTTGTGAAGCTTCGAGGAGAAAGTAGTCTTCTGAAGACATAACAAAAGTGCATTTTACAGTACAGAAACATGACCATGCACTAATCATCTTTTACATTTGCAGTGCTGCTTCATATAATACATACATGATGTATCTACACATATGAAGAGTGAATACTTTTTCATTTTATTCATAAATTGAATGGAATTCCCATCCATCTAGTTTTAATATTATTGCAAGTGATTCCTTTTGAAAATGACATCTCAGGAAATAGATGTCTTCAGAAGCCACGTATCAAAATACTGTGCAAATCAAAGCATTCCACTATTTTGCAGACAGACAAGATTCGTCAACCAAATAGAAGGAAAGAGATAGTTGACTTTTTCCTCAACACAAAATGTAAGTATACAAAATCCATTTCACAATACATAGCATCCTAATGTAGGATTAATGAGGACAGCACAGCTCCTTGAAGAATAAATACAATAGGAAACTATGAGAAAGCTTAACAGTTTTCAAAGACATGAGATCATGATTCATCACTCACTAAAGTAAAAGAATTACTGAAAACTGATGGTGTGTGTGTGTGTGTGTGTGTGTGTGCGTTTGCATGTTTGTGTGTGTGTGAGTGTGTGAGTTTGTGAGTGTTTGTGTATGTGTGTGTGTGTACATGTGTGCATGCTTGTGTGTGTGTGTGTGCATATGTGTGTTTGTGTGTGTGTGTGTGTGTGTGTGTGTGTTTGGTGTGCATGTGCATGCATGCATATGTGCATGTCTGTGTGACTCCTAGTTCATTCTCTTTCTCACTCCACCCAGTGTCTTGTTTTTCCTGGATGGATGACAGCATAGCAACCTGCACCTATTTCAATACAACTTTTTTTTACACAACTTTCCGAATAGATACTTGCTAATTTCTTATTAGTAAGTCAACTAAATTTACACCAGCAGTGGCATGGCCAGAACATCAAGCTAGAAATGCAAGATCCACGTGGATGCTATCGTGTCCAGGGGTCAGACAGGATGGCAAGAAAACTGGACACTGTCAGTGAAGATGGCGTCCCTACAGTCTGGAACCATGAGAGTCTGCATACTCAGTCAGGGGTTCACAGGTCAAGGATTCTTCCACCTGCCCAAGGTCATCTTGGATGGACAGCGCCGGCTGCATGACCTGGGAGAGAGCATAGGCAATTTTTAGTGGAAATGTTTGCCTGGTTGGACATTCCCTTGTGCAAAATGTATCTACTATTTTCAAAATCATGCATTACTGCTGCAAGAACATTCCCCAATCGTTAATTGACCTGCAATACTAAAGGCTAGACATTTTTTATGGTCTCCAAGTGAAACTTAGGAAATTCATAAGCTAGTGGGCATTAATGATCAGCAAGATCAAACAGTTCTCTTGCAAAATGCTGTCTTTTCTATCTGTCCTTTCATTTGTCAGACACTGTGCCATCATGATTCTATCCATCTGTCTGTTACATGTCACGTCAGCAATCCACTCATCCACATTCATCAACATGCTTATCAGTTAGTCTTTCATTCCATCCTTACCAAATCATTCAGCTGGGCTGCTGATTGCCCATCTCCTAAACTGTCACATGAGTGTGTGCATAATTGTGTGCATGTGTGTATGCGAGTGGACATGCATGTCAGTGTATGCATGTGTGTGTGTGTGTATCTGTGTATCTGTGTGTGTGTGTGTGTGTGTGACCTGTCCATGTGTGTGTCTGCCTGTCTGTGTTTCTGTCTGTCTGTCTGTCTGTGTTTCTGTCTGTCTGTGTTTCTGTCTGTCTGTCAGTCTGTGTTTCTCTCTGTGTTTCTGTCTGTCTGTGTTTCTGTCTGTGTTTCCGTCTGTCTGTCTGTGTTTCTGTCTGTCTGTCTGTCTGTCTGTCTGTCTGCCTGTCCGTATGTCTGTCCGTCCGTCCGTCCATCCGTCCGTCTGCCTTGCATCATCATTCCACTTACTCCATTGACAGCATGGTGTTCACGCTGGGCCTGCATTACAGCATCATGCACACTGACAAATAGCCACTCCTTCTTGGCAGTTTGGTAGAACTTGGTCTTCTCAAACATCGCTCTCACTCCCGCTGCAGACAAACATGACAGGCAGCATGACAAAATGGACAAGGCATGGCAAGGAAAAAGCATATTTTATTTTTTCATGACATAGATTAAAAAAGAAGGACAAACAATGAGATCATTTGTTCAAAAATGCAAAGTCAGGAGAACGAAACATGTCAAAAGAAAAATGTATTTAACAGCAATAACCCAACACAAATGTCAATTAATCAATAAAGTGAAAGTTACCTCTAGCATTTGCAAGGTAGGTCTGAACATCTACGTCTTTCAGCTCATTCACCACCTGTGGAGTAGAGGAGAAACCAAGTTCAAATTAGACATTACTGTATATCCATAACTCAGAAAGTGAGTCAGTGCTACAATCTGCTGCATAGTCAGGCCCCATCACAGCAGGGCAAAGTGGTGTCTGAGACTAGGTCTGGGGGTGGGGGGTGGGTGGGGAGGGGGGGGGGGACGATGCCAGTATTTTCTCCATCTACACTTACATCTATCATACTCACTGTCTACATAACTGCAAAATGACATACATGCATAACTCTTGAGAAGGGACTTGCACAGAAAGATTTGAAATGCAAATCCAACACACCCATGAAGAAGTAAACATAATGGCTTTAGGACACTGCTAATGAACACCATTCTTAAATGAAAGAAAGTCAATCTGCAAATGCTGACAGTCTTGCAGTAGTTGCAGTGAGCTCCATTCCTGTGTCTTACTAAGGTATCTTCACCTCTGACTGGTGTCTGGTTCATCAGATTCAAACCTTAAATCTGCAATTTTAGTTCTAGGCACGTTTGACAAGGCCTCTCAAGGCAGCATGCAAACAACTGATTGCAACCATGGACACTAGACTCAGCTGCACACCAATCTTAGTCCTCCCAGATGTACTTTTACTGATGGAAAGGAATGCGCAAATTGCAGTCCAATGGCCTGCCCTTGAGACAGCTGCCACAGCATGACTGACTGGATGGTAAAGGCTGACATGCCTGGCCCAGGATCTTGACGCCCATGGAGTCGATGTAGGTCATGCTGGAGCAGTCGATGATGACAGTATGGATGTCTGAAGACACCAGGGCTGCATTCCTCGCCTGGGCCTCCAGGTCTGCATTTCGTCCTGCACTGGTCATCTGCAACACCATGCCAGTGAGATATCATTGTGCAAGGCACCACACACACACACACACACACACACACACACACACACACACACACACACACACATGCAATTGTTTGGAGCATCATGAATGCAATGCACAACAAACACAACCATAAAAGGCATGCCACATATACATTTCTTCACATTTCTCTCTCTCTCTCTCTCTCTCTCTCTCTCTCTCTCTCTCTCTCTCTCTCTCTCTCTCTCTCTCTCTCTCCCTCCCTCCCTCCCTCCCTCCCTCCCTCCCTCCCTCCCTCCCTCCCTCACTCACTCACTCACTCACTCACTCACTCACTCACTCACTCACTCACTCACTCATTTCAGTTATCTGCAACAAGGGCTACACCACTCTGGAGGACTTGAAAAAGTAACAACAACGCTGCACAGCTGAGGAGATGCTGACAAGACCTGACTGAGGAAAGGCTGGGGCACAAGAGAAAGACCATTCCATAAAATAGAAGGACCATTCCATACCAGAGAAAGACCATTCCATAACAGAGAAAGACCATTCCATACCAGAGAAAGACCATTCCATAACAGAGAAAGACCATTCCATACCAGAGAGGGACCATTCCATACCAGAGAAAGACCATTCCATACCAGAGAGGGACCATTTCATACAAGAGAAGGACCTTTCTATATGAGAGAAGGACCATTCCATACAAGAAAAGGACCATTCTATATGAGAGAAGGACCATTCCATACTGGAGAAGGACTATTCCATACCAAAGAACGACCATTCCATACCAGAGAGGGACCATTCCCTACAATAGAAGGACCATTCCATACCAGAGAAAGACCATTCCATACCAGAGAAGGACCATTCCATACCAAAGAAGGACTATTCCATACCAGAAGACCATTCCATACCAAAGAAGGACCATTCCACATGAGAGAGAAGGACCATTCTAAACAAGGGAGAAAGACCATTTCATATAAGAGAAGGACCATTCCATACTGAGGAAGGACCATTCCATATGGAGGAAGGACCATTTCATACCAAAGAAGGACCATATCACATGAGAGAGAAGGACCATTCTAAACAAGGGAGAAAGACCATTCCATACTGAAGAGGGACATTCCATACGGAGGAAGGACCATTCCATACTGAGGAAGGACCATTCCATATGGAGGAAGGACCATTCCATACGGAGAAAGGACCATTCCATACTGAGGAAGGGACATTCCATACGGAGAAAGGACATTCCATACTGAGGAAGGACCATTCCATATGGAGGAAGGACCATTCCATACTGAGGAAGGACCATTCCATATAGAGGAAGGACCATTCCATATGGAGGAAGGACCATTCCATACTGAGGAAGGACCATTCCATACGGAGGAAGGACCATTCCATATGGAGGAAGGACCATTCCATACTGAGGAAGGACCATTCCATACGGAGGAAGGACCATTCCATATGGAGGAAGGACATTCCATACTGAGGAAGGACCATTCCATATGGAGGAAGGACCATTCCATACTGAGGAAGGACCATTCCATATGGAGGAAGGACCATTCCATACTGAGGAAGGACCATTCCATATGGAGAAAGGACCATTCCATACTGAGGAAGGGACATTCCATACGGAGAAAGGACATTCCATACTGAGGAAGGACCATTCCATATGGAGGAAGGACCATTCCATACTGAGGAAGGACCATTCCATATGGAGGAAGGACCATTCCATATGGAGGAAGGACCATTCCATACTGAGGAAGGACCATTCCATACGGAGGAAGGACCATTCCATATGGAGGAAGGACCATTCCATACTGAGGAAGGACCATTCCATACGGAGGAAGGACCATTCCATATGGAGGAAGGACATTCCATACTGAGGAAGGACCATTCCATATGGAGGAAGGACCATTCCATACTGAGGAAGGACCATTCCATATGGAGGAAGGACCATTCCATACTGAGGAAGGACCATTCCATATGGAGGAAGGACCATTCCATATGGAGGAAGGACCATTCCATACTGAGGAAGGACCATTTCATACGGAGGAAGGACAATTAAATATGGAGGAAGGACCATCCCATATAGAGGAAGGACATTCCATACTGAGGAAGGACCATTCCATACTGAGGAAGGTCATTACATACTGAGGAAGGACCATTCCATACTGAAGAAGGACATTCTATATGGAGGAGGGACCATTCCATACGGAGGAAGGACCATTCCATACTGAGGAAAGACATTCCATACGGAGGAAGGACATTCCATACAGAGGAAGGACCATTCCATACTGAGGAAGGACATTCCATACTGAGGAAGGACCATTCCATACGGAGGAAGGACATTCCATATGGAGGAAGGACCATTCCATACTGAGGAAGGACATTCCATACTGAGGAAGGACATTCCATACTGAGGAAGGACCCTTCCATATGGAGGAAGGACATTCTATACGGAGGAAGGACCATTCCATACTGAGGAAGGTCATTACATACTGAGGAAGTACCATTCCATACTGAGGAAGGACCATTCCATACTGAGGAAGGTCATTACATACTGTGGAAGGACCATTCCATACTGAGGAAGGACCATTCCATACTGCGGAAGGTCATTACATACGGAGGAAGGACCATTTCATAAGGAGGAAGGACATTCCATACAGAGGAAGGACCATTCCATACTGAGGAAGGGCCATTCCATACGGAAGAAGGACATTCCATACGGAGGAAGGACCATTCCATACGGAGAAAGGACCATTCCATTCGGAGGAAGGACATTCCATACTGAGGAAGGTCATTACATACTGAGGAAGGACCATTTCATACTGAGGAAGGACCATTCCATACTGAGGAACGACCATTCCATACTGAGGAAGGACCATTCCATACTGAGGAAGGTCATTACATACTGAGGAAGAGCCATTCCATACTGTGGAAGGACCATTCCATACTGAGGAAGGACCATTCTATACTGAGGAAGGACCATTCCATATGGAGGAAGGACCATTTCATACTGAGTAAGGGCCATTCGATACGGAGGAAGGACATTCTATACGGAGGAAGGACCATTCCATACGGAGGAAGGACATTCCCATACCTGCACATTGCCATCAACAACAGCCCGGCTCTGCTGCTTCTTCTTGAGCTTCTCAGCCTTGCGGCGCAGTTTCTTGAGCACCTTGGGGTCAATGGTGAGCTTGTAGATTGTGCTCTTGAAGTGGTCTGCGTTGGCAAAGTAAAGCGGAGCGTCAAACCTGTAGATTTTTATGTTGGGCACCTCCCTTCCCTGCAACACAGCACCAAAGTATGCAGGATTAGATAGACAAAGCATGCTTGATTAGACAGCCAACGCATGCTTGATTTGACAGCAAAAGCATATTTGATTAGACAGCCAAAGTATACTTCTCTGAAAGCCTGCTGAACCTGTGAGAACATTTTGCTTCACTTGAAAATTGTCTTCATGAATAAGTCCCTTGTTTCTAAACAAGGTAATAAGCATTCTGTCAAGTTTAATGAAGACTAATATAAGTTGCTATCAACACTGCCTAATATTAGGCACTGCATCTGTACTGAGGTGATCCCGAGTTGATGTTGATATGTCAGAAACTACCTTGATTAATTCCTATCAATATTGTGGTAGTTACAGAAAGACAGCATCGTCATGGAGATTAAAATAAGCAGCTCATTTCAATGGTTGCAGCCATTCTACCTCAGGGAAAACAGAGAGAAACACACTCAGGCATCAAGGCCACACTCACCGCCCTGACCACACTGATGTCCCGGTACATGTCGGAGTTGGGGACTTGACCCAGCAGGCACACGTGAGGGCTGCAGACAAAGATGGAGAAAAAATGAACAAGAAAAAGCCATAACCTACTAAAATATCATCTTAAATATATTTTTTTTAAAAACAATAATGAAAAAAAAAAGGTAAAGGTGTGGGTTTATACAGAGACTCATCACGCATGTCTGGGTCTCAAACCGCTTTACACTTTACCCCCTGATCACTGGGTCTCAAACCGCTTTACACTTTACCCCCTGATCACTGGGTCTCAAACCGCTTTACACTTTACCCCCTGATCACTGGGTCTCAAACCGCTTTACACTTTACCCCCTGATCACTGGGTCTCAAACCGCTTTACACTTTACCCCCTGATCACTGGGTCTCAAACCGCTTTACACTTTACCCCCTGATCACTGGGTCTCAAACCGCTTTACACTTTACCCCCTGATCACTGGGTCTCAAACCGCTTTACACTTTACCCCCTGATCACTGGGTCTCAAACCGCTTTACACTTTACCCCCTGATCACTGGGTCTCAAACCGCTTTACACTTTACCCCCTGATCACTGGGTCTCAAACCGCTTTACACTTTACCCCCTGATCACTGGGTCTCAAACCGCTTTACACTTTTATGAAATAACACATGTAAAAGCCAAGCACTTTTTTCCTTCCTTTTAATTTTTTTTTAAAGACGTCTGAATGATGAAACCAGCATACATGCTCCAGCAGTGCCAACGAAGGGAGGTAACTCTTGCAGAACTATGTCCCTCATACTTTTCAAGACCCTCCCTCCGTTGCCTTTTAAATGAATAATGGAGCAGCTCCACAAATGTATCCTGCAGTCTGTTACATTCTATTGAGTTACAAAAATCCACTCCACTCTGTGTAGCAGTGCAAATCAATAACAAAGCTACTGGCAAAAGATGGCAGTCAACATCTAAAGGCAGACTAAACTGCTCCTTGATGTTTTCAGGCAAGCTTTTTGAGTGGATAACTTCTTCGGGCCACATCCAGAAGCAGTCTGACTCTTAGATGTTGGCATCCATTTTTGATTAATCTGACCCTAGCTCTTTATTCTCTGTTTGACATGTGAAAGAGGGTGATTCCACAGCCGTCAAAGCAGCTGCAACTCCCAAACTGCCTCATGGTGTGTCTTGGGCCATCACCACCTGACCGCATTCCCTACATGATGTCTCTTGCCTGACACCCTCCTGTTCATGTTCCTCCTCCTCATCATCAAAACTATTCAACATTCTCACCACAAAGAGACTAAGCGTAACATATGGCTGGAGTTGCTAGATGGGTCCCTCTACACTGTCACCACAAAGAGACTAGGTGTAACACATGACTGGAGTCGCTAGATGGGTCCCTCAACACTGTCACCACAATCAGACTAGCTGTAACATATGGCTGGAGTTGCTAGATGAGTCCCTCTACACTGTCACCACAAAGAGACTAGGTGTAACACATGACTGGAGTCGCTAGATGGGTCCCTCAACACTGTCACCACAAAGAGACTAGGTGTAACACATGACTGGAGTCGCTAAATGGGTCCCTCAACACTGTCACCACAAAGAGACTAGGTGTAACACATGACTGGAGTCGCTAGATGGGTCCCTCAACACTGTCACCACAAAGAGACTAGCTGTAACATATGACTGGAGTCGCTAGATGGGTCCCTCAACACTGTCACCACAAAGAGACTAGGTGTAACACATGACTGGAGTCGCTAAATGGGTCCCTCAACACTGTCAACACAATCAGACTAAGTGTAACATATGACTGGAGTCGATAGATGGGTCCCTCAACTCTGTCAACACAAAGAAAGTGTAACACACGATTGGAGTCGATGAATGGGTCTCTCATCAGCTGGGGTCCCTTGCTGCTGGGCTTTCGCATCTGCTCCAGAAGCTCAGCTCAAAGCAACTGTTGTCCATCAACTCTATAAATAATGTATCATATCTTCTGCACTGCTCTCTAAAACTACCCATAGATTTGTACCGCAATAAAAACCGCTGGCGCTGAACCTCCAGGTTTTGGCTCAACAAAAAAGATCGGGTTCGAACCCGCAATCTCTCGAGAAAAGAGGGGGAAAAAACACACACAAAACCCCAATAAAACAGGTCGGGTTCGAACCAGCAACCTCTCGAAAAAAGAGGGGGAAAAAAGTTTCAGCGTGGATTCGAACCCGTTCACACACGACCTAACGTTACAATAGTTCAACGCTTTTACCATCTGAGTCATTCGGCAATTAACGGTACTACGTGTTTGTAAAGCAATTATAAATTAAAAAGTATGTAGGACCTCCAGTAAACCTGGAGGGACATGAGTAGTATTTATTCATAGTAGTAGTAGTAGTAGTAGTAGTAGTAGTAGTAGTAGTAGTAGTAGTAGTAGTAGTAGTAGTTGAGAGGCTATATATAGGCCGTGAAGCCTTTTGAACGCCCCATCGTAATGTGTTGCCTTCTATAGGGTCTGAGCGCAATTGTCTTATTGCGATAATGTCACTCATCATAGCTTCTGAACTAGGTACGAAACGTCCAGGATACGAAACGACCCGCATCGTAAAAAAATCCTTCTCTCTCCTTCACCAATGTTCTCGAAATTAATCCTCCTCGAAATTACGTCACGTTATTCCACGTCAAATGATTACGTCACACATTTTGCATTTGGACTCTGTTGTAGCGTTTTCTTTGCACTGTATGTTGTAAAAAGTAACTTTTTTCAAACCTCGATTCAGAAAATTTGATATATTCAATCGGAACTAACTTCCAGTTAGTGTGCAAAATCTCAAGGAAATCTGTCCAGTAGTTTTTGAGAAATCAGCCGTGAAGACTGGACAGACAGACAGATAAAGTCTGTAGGACCTCCAGTAAACCTGGAGGGAATATCCTTCTTTATCCTTCACCAATGTTCTCGAAATTATTCATTCTCGCATGGATTCTATATGCTCCTGAAAACTCTACTAGCAAATGACGTAAACGTTGTTGATGACGTCACACATTTCCCAATTTCGCCATGCTGTCAATTGACTGTGGAGAGGCACTTTCGAGTGTACGACCTTAAAAACCACTTTCTGTTCAAACCTTGATTCTGAAAATTTGATACATTCAATCGGACCTAACTTCCAGTAAGTGTGCAAAATCTCAAGGAAATCCGTCCAGTAGTTTTTGAGAAACGAGCCGTTAAGTCGGGACAGACAGACAAACACACAGAAAATCCTTCTTCCTCCTTCACCAATGTTCTCTAAATTATTCATTCTTGCATGGATTCTATATAGGACCCAGGCTCCTGAAAACTCTACTCGCAAATGACATCACGTTGTTGATGACGTCGCACATGTTGGAATTTCGCCATTCCATCAAATTGCCTACCTCCCCAGGTGTTTCGAAATTCTTCTCCTGGCATATAGGATCGAAACTCTACTTGCAAATGACGTAACGTTATTAATGACGTCACACATGTTAGAATTTCGCCATTCCATCAAATTGCCTCCCTCCCCAGGTGTTTTGACCTTAAAAACCACTTTCTGTTCAAACCTTGATTCTGAAAATTTGATACATTCAATCGGACCTAACTTCCAGTCAGTGTGCAAAATCTCAAGGAAATCCGTCCAGTAGTTTTTGAGAAATCAGCCGTGGAGTCGGGACAGACACACAGACAGACAGACAGATAAAGTCTGTAGGACCTCCAGTAAACCTGGAGGGATAAGCTGAACTTAAAGAACTTTGTTCTCCAGGCGGTGGAAAGAGAGGAATGGCTGACACTGACCGCTGAGAGCGAACGATGACTGTGAGGAGAGCGAAGCCCACTCCCACCAGCAGACCAAAGTCCACATCCAGAAGGACTGTAGCGATGAAGGACACCAGCCACACCATCTGCAACAACACCAGCAACAAGTCAGCAAACAAACCATCCAGAACTAAGGGTCTAAGGAAAAATGCAGCACATACTGACTATATTCTTGTGCCCTTTTGTACAGTCCATCATTTCTTCCGATGATGATGATGATGATGATGATGATGATGATGATGATGATGATGATGATGATGATGATGATGATGATTATGTTTTCTTGTAATAGTAGTTTACTCCAACTATTAAGCTGACATTGAAAAAAGAAAAAGAAACACAAAACAAAAAGATAAAAAAATTAACAAGGATGATTTTTATACATTGATCATAAGGCAATCAAAATTTTAGACTGATAACCAAAAAAGTATGTTAGGTCTCCTGAACTTTTAAAGTTATCATCTATGTGATCATAGAGTAGAGAAGTTAAACTTTTAATCTTAGAAATATTTATTTAAACTGAGGGAGAAATGAGAACAATATACCGGCTGACCAAATATAAACATTATCAAATTGTATCTTTTGAGGAAAAAAGATTCAATATGAAGAAGACTTTTCCATTTATTTCCTTAGCAACAAGTATTCATGACATTTGCACAGCGATCCATTGGTGAACTAGTGAGTGCTCTGAAGCAAAAACCTCCAACAAGGAAGCCAACACTTCTCTTCCATGGCAGGGTGTTCTGCTAGCCAGGCCTGACTCTACGATGATTAGTTCATTTTATTGGCTAAAAGGATATCTGAGTGTTGAACTCATATGCACGCATCATCAATAGTTTGACATCAACTTTGTGATGCTCAATAAAATCTCTCTTCACGCTTCCAATTTCCAAACTACATAACAGATAACATTCTCTTTTTGGCTGTAACTTCCAAACAAGGTAACAGATAACTTCCTAAATGTAACAGATTCTTCCTTGGGTGAAACCCTGACCTCTGTCGGGATCTGTTCTGAACTTTTGGAGATATCTTGCTAAATAACTAATTAACAAACCAAGGGTAGAACAAAACATCCTTGGCAGAGGTAACAATGGAAATGAATTGTGTGTACTTACAAAGTCATATTTAGAAATGTAATGTGTGTACTCACAAAGCCATATAATGATATATGGAAATGCAATGTCTGTACTCACAAAGTCATATATGGAAATGCAATGTGTGCACTCACAAAGTCATACATGGAAATGCAATGTGTGTACTCACAAAGTCATACGTGGAAATGCAATGTGTGTACTCACAAAGTCATATATGGAAATGCAATGTGTGTACTCACAAAGTCATACATGGAAATGTGCCACAAGCGCTTCAGCTCCAGGAACTGCATGAACATCCCCTTGAGTGCAACGACAATGATGGAAGCCAAAACTGCCTGAAGAAAGCAAAATCCATACATATTATATTTTTATACAGCATCAGTAGACAACCAGTCTTCATGCTTCACAGGCTTATTGCAAAGTTTGGTTAATTACATAAAGATAAATAAAACAGTTTGATCTATTTTGGTTGGAATAAGAGATAAATAAGCCGAGTTCTGTAGAGTAAAAGACCACCAGTTTCCCTTCCACAATTAAGAAATTACGAGAAATTTAAAAGTTGCAAATAAGGTCAAATGAAAAGCTTTCAATAAATCATTTCCTTGGCCTCAACTATCCACAGCACTGTGGCAGAAAGACTTACATTTGGCAGCGTCTTAAAGCCTCAACTATCCACAGCACTGTGGCAGAAAGACTTACATTTGGCAGCGTCTTAAAGCCTCAACTATCCACAGCACTATGGCAGAAAGACTTACATTTGGCAGCGTCTTAAAGCCTCAACTATCCACAGCACTGTGACAGAAAGACTTACATTTGGCAGCGTCTTAAAGTAGGGCCCAATGGCCACCAAGACAACCAGCACCAGCACACTGGAGATAAGCCCGGCAACCTGCAGCAAGCCAGCACAGCACTCTGTCAGAGGCACATCCTCCTCTCAGCGCAGTACACCACTGACCTATGCCCCATTCCCCACAGACCACACTCCCCATGTACACAGCGCTCTCCTCAATAATCACTCTGTACAGCACCCTCCATACTCCCCATCTACACAGCACTCTCCTCGCAGCTTCTTTGTACAACACCCTCCACACTCCCCATCTACACAGCACTCTCCTTGCAGCTTCTTTGTACAACACCCTCCACACTCCCCATCTACACAGCACCCTCCTCACAGCCTCTGTGCAGAGCACCCTCTACATACCACACTCCCAGTGCCACAGCCAACTTTATTTCAACCCTCCATAAACACATGGTCTGCTTGTAATCATGTCATAAATTTTGCCTAGTTGCTGAACTTTTCTTTTGGAAGCAAATAACACACACACTCACACACACACACGCGTGCGCGCGCATGCACGCGCATGCACATGCGCGCGCTCACACACACACTTCACACACACAGACACACACACAGACACACTCACACACTCACACATTCACAGACACATACACACAGACACACACACACAGACACACACACAGAGACACACTCACACACACACACATCACATACACACAGACACACACACACATCACACACACAGAGACACACTCACACACACACACACTTACACACACACACATCACATACACACAGACACACATGCACACACACACACACACACACACACACACACATACAGACACACACACACACACACACACACACACACAGACACACACACACACACAGACACACACACACACACAGACACACACACACACAGACACACACTCACATACAGACACACACACACACAAACATACACACACAGACACACACACACAGACACACACTCACACAGACACACACACACACACACACATACACACACAGACACACACACACACACACACACATACACACACAGACACACACACACAGACACACACACACAGACACACACTCACACAGACACACAAACACACATACACACACACACACACACACACACACACACAGACACACACAGACACACACACACACACAGACACACACACTCACACAGACACACACACACACACACACAGTGCTGAGCACTATCTCACCTGAGTTCTTCCCCCGGTGTCCTCCTGCACCAAGCTCCTGGAGAGGGAGGCTGCAGGGCAGAACGCTGAGAAGAAGGAGCTGACTACATTGCATATCCCCAGTGCATACAGCTCCTGTGGAACAGATGCAATGTCATCAATGGCCAGGCTACAAAAAAAACTCATTCCAACCCAATCAGACCTCAGTAATGTAATGGTGGAAGCATGAGTTTCACATAGTGACTTATCTCTTGCATCCAGGACTCAAATAGCTACACAAAGTGTCCCCTGACCACTGGGCTATGATCACTTCTTTGCTGGCGTCAGGCTACAAACAAAGTGAAAGACAGGACACACAGCCAGCTATCAGCAGTAACTGCACTACTTGGAGAGTATTCCAACCCGATTCCGGCACCCAGCAACATCAAGGAGTAATTGCACTCCAGCAAGTCATCAGAGCCTTCTGAGGTATCCATTTTACTTTTGCTTCCAAAAATGTAAAGCATATCAATCATCATGAATGAGGATGCAACTCTAAAGGATCCATGCAGGCCCAAACACCCCAACTGATGGTTACAGGGGACTGCAGGTGAGCACCTTAACCACTGGACTAGACATCCTGCATGTCATACATGTAGTATGGACACTAACATCACATGTATCACTTCAAAGACCTACTTTTCCAGGTGATGAATTCCTCAGGCTTAACTGCTGGTGCATTACTTTCAGCTCATTCCTGTAGCTGCACAGCCTCTGCATCACTCCATCCAGTTGCCACTGCTCATTTAGTTATTCATGATTCAGAAACGATTGGGAACTTAGCATAACTATATTTAATGAATACTAGGACATTTATCACATCACACCGCTTGGGAAGGAACAAATCAACACTGGACATGCGCAAGGTAGAGAAGTGTGCCAGGGAAGTACCTGATTGGAATCCACTTCATAGTCATGCTTTTTGGCAAGAATTTTGGCCATGGAGACAGAAATGGCAAAGGAGACAATGGCCACAGCAACGGCACCGGACAGCACATCCTTGAAGTAGTAGAACTGGTTCAGCTGGGGAGCTGGCACACTGGAATCACAGTCAGACAAGACTGCCAACCATCAACAAAGAATCAGAAAGGACAGTGGCGCTAAATAGTTTGTTTGTTTTTTTAATGCATGAAGGCAAAGCTCATCATGTTAAATACATAAAAGAACGCAATGCAACAATAAGAATTAGAACCACTGCAGCTACTACTGCTGCTACTACTAAAACTACTACTGCTGCTACCACCACTACTCCCACCACCACCACCACCACTACTACTACTACTTCTTCTACAACTACTACTTCTAACACTACTGCCAATACTACCTCTACTACCACTATTTCTACTATATTACTGCCACTACTACTTCTACTACTACTACTACTCATACAACTACTACTACTTGTATAACTATTACTACTACTGCTGCTACTACTACTTCAATCACCACCACCACCACCACCACCACCACCACCACCACCACCACCACCACCACCACCACCACCACCACCACCACCACAAGATAAAGGGGGTTAGTTAATTTTGCACTTTCCATCTGACTATTGTTGCTCAGATACCATGTTTTTTACTCTCTGACCATCAAGCCATATTATTTGTTATTCCAGCACAACTTCCTAAAAGAAAAGACTTTATTGAAGACATCACTGAGAGGGGAAAAACAGGTGATAGCGAGCTGGCCAGGTAAATGGCATTTCAGAAAACCCCACCCACAGCAGAGCTGACACACTGCACACATAAAAACTGGTCTACATAGGTGCCATCCTTTCATTAATTCCTTGTCCCAAAGCTGGGGGTTTAATCACACAAAACAAAGCAAAAACTCTGCATATATACAGACATGCAGATAGAGAGTGCAGGAATCTTCATGATTAACCTTTACCGTGGCATCATGATTAGGACTGATTGCATAACCCACTCTGAGGGGAAAAGTTCATGACCTCCACTTCCTGTATGGGCAATGCAGAAACCCTTCCTCCATAGAGTGAAAGCAAACACTCTGCTTCAAAACCAATCGCAACAGAGAGAAAATTATACATCCTTTACCCCCCATCACATGTGAGATACGCTCCAAATTAGCGGGTTTGGCTCAGACCTGACCACACAGCTTATGCCGCGACTACAGTGGTTATAGTTAACAAAACAGTGAAATAAATTTAAATAGCAATACAGCAGAAAAATACACACTTTAGAGGAATATCTCCAACGATTGACACTTTATGCTTCCTCTCCAGTTCAGCAAAATATGAGATAAGTGTTCCAAGAACCACCTGAAACAGACCAAAGATCATGAAGATCAGTGTCAGCTTGAGTGACTCAGTGAGTGATTTGGGGAGCAGATTCATATCAAGCTATCTATGATGTGAACAAAATGTCTAAACTCTTAAAAAAAACTGTCTTTCCCACAAAACCATGAGTATTTCTGAAAAAAAAACATGTTGATCACTACAACAAAATGCACAAATTCATCATTCAGAGCAATACACAGTGCAACATAACATGACACTCTATCACACTACATATAGCAGTGCAGTATTTAAATAATTCAATATAACACATCCCATTTCCTCTTTAAATGGAAACATTAGCCCAGCAATGATATCATTCTTACTGAAAAGAGAAACCATGCATACTCATACTGCCTACCAAAGACCAAATGGTGTGAGCGTCACAGGAAAAAATGCTTTTAAGACTGGAGGCATCACACACTTTGAGTGCATGCTCACCACAACGAGCTCTATGGGGATGGGCATTTTGAGCTTGGGCTTGATTCTGGGGTGATTGTTGATGAGTTCCTTCACTACCACCAGCAGCAGCATGCAGGCAATGGAAGTGGTGAGGGTGATGGCATTGGAGCTGAGGATGTTCTTGAAGAAATCCTGGTAGGACTGCAACACAAACAAGCCCCACTCAAACATGGCCTCCATCCATGCCAGATTATGAAAAATAGTGATCTGTCACCACGGAATGAGTCTTGACTCCACTTGTGTCCACTTTGAGTTCATGACTGATCCTGAAAATGCTTTGAATGCTCTTTCCAATGACAAAAACTGCTTCAAAATCAGACTAACGGTTGGTGCCTCACATTACAGGTTGCTGAAGACTCTGCCCTTCAAAATCAACATTTTGAGAAAATGGCATCAGAATGTTAGCAGAATAGCATGGATCTGTTTACATACTGTTCCATCAAATATAGCCACCCACTGGCAGTCTATTTCAGTTTTGCCAATGGAAAGCCATCGATGAGAAGTCAGGTTCTTTCAGGATACAGGAGCAGGAGTGCCTATTTCATTGGAGAGGCTGCAAAATGGGATTTTAAAAAAAGCAACTTCCCCAATTTTCTCTAGTGATACTGAATAAGGTTGGTGGTGCTTTAAAAATAATATTTACCATGCTTAATGGCAGGAACAAGATTTCCTTTCTTCCTTTTTTCAGCAACACAGAGATGGATGAATTTTGCAGCAGTTAGAATGAAAGCCTCAACAACCTACACCCCGCTGACCTACTTTGAGTCATCCCTCATGTTTGTAAACAGGAGTTATCACTCTTTTCCTGATGGCAGCTCACTAATGTGCACACAGAATTTCAATGTTTCTATATTGTCACAAACTAAGTACATTTATATCATCTCCACAGATTCTATGGTTAAAAAAGTTTAAACATTTTTTCTCCTTTTTTTTCATTCCTGAATGATGCCCAACATGAAATGTATGCCAACAAATAGGGGAAACCCCCAATCATGTAAAGAATAATCTAATCATTATATAAGACCAGAAATTTTTTTTCAATCTACTGACAAGCAGAAACAAGTAGAACACAACTGACTAAGAGAATTTTGCAACTCATAAATTAAACAGTTTTTTTTTTCCTCTGTAGGAAATCTGCTTTTGTGAGGACACATGAAAAAGGGAGACATCTCACGTAGATCAGCTTCAGGGGTCCACTGTAGCGCCCCATCTTGACACCAAAGATGTGCTTGATCTGTGAGGTGAAGACGTGGCAGGCTGCCCCGGTTGTAAAGCCACTGATGAGCGGGTCGGACAGATAAACCGTCACAAAGCCCAGACGAAGCATTCCCAGAGCCAACTGCAACACACAAATAATTCTTCAGAAAATGGGGACAGCCACCAACTGCTGTATGCATTGCATTCAAGTCAGCACTATTCATGGGGACAGCCACCAACTGCTGTATGAGTTGCCTTCAAGTCAGCACTATTCATGGGGACAGCCACCAACTGCTGTATGAGTTGCCTTCAAGTCAGCACTATTCATGGGGACAGCCACCAACTGCTGTATGAATTGCCTTCAAGTCAGCACTATTCATGGGGACAGCCACCAACTGCTGTATGAATTGCATTCAAGTCAGCACTATTCATGGGGACAGCCACCAACTGCTGTATGAATTGCATTCAAGTCAGCACTATTCATGGGGACAGCCACCAACTGCTGTATGAATTGCATTCAAGTCAGCACTATTCATGGGGACAGCCACCAACTGCTGTATGAATTGCATTCAAGTCAGCACTATTCATGGGGACAGCCACCAACTGCTGTATGAATTGCATTCAAGTCAGCACTATTCATGGGGACAGCCACCAACTGCTGTATGAGTTGCCTTCAAGTCAGCACTATTCATGGGGACAGCCACCAACTGCTGTATGAATTGCATTCAAGTCAGCACTATTCATGGGGACAGCCACCAACTGCTGTATGAATTGCATTCAAGTCAGCACTATTCATGGGGACAGCCACCAACTGCTGTATGAATTGCATTCAAGTCAGCACTATTCATGGGGACAGCCACCAACTGCTGTATGAATTGCATTCAAGTCAGCACTATTCAATGCTATGTAGCATGACCCATCCTGAAAACGGCTGATAAAAGAAGACATGTATCGAACGTGAATTCAAACAAAGGCAGTAACAGTTATTGACTGTTTTTGAATGCATTCTTGTATGCCTTGCTTCCTAGTATGTAAACATGTACATAGTAAACTTGACAGTAGACGATAGGATGGAAAGTACAGGAAAAGGTAAAGATGTGGTTTTATATAATGACTCATCACCATGTTTGGGACTCAAACCACTGTGCACTTTACCCCCTGATCACTGGGCTGCATGATCAATATTTCACAGGTACCTGACAACAAACTGAGTGACAAACATATGACACGCTCAGTCAGGTAACAGAACTAACTTTACTCCCTGGGGAGCATTTCAACCCAATGCTGGTTCGTAGCAACATACAAGGGTTAATCACACTATAGTGTGCCATAGCTGCCCTCAAAAATACCCCATTTACTCCTGGGTGGGGATCCCACTATCATCAAACAATTGCAGTTTGAGCAGGTTAACCACTCAGTCACTGAGCCCCACAGTACAACTCTTAAGAGTGCATCTTCATTACTATCAAACAAACCAGACAGCTATTTTCTTACAACATGCCATGGTAAACTGCTACCATGACTCAATGTCAACCAGTTCATCCTCAACTTTACATAACGTCCAGTAGTTAGATCGTTCACCTGCAGTGGTTTGCAGCTAGTTTGATGCTTCCTCTAACCAAGGAGTAAAACCAGGTACCTTTGAGGGCATGGAAGGTATGCTGGGGTGGGATTTCCCCTTGACTTGGCAGTGAGGCAGTATCAGATTGAAACCAGCACATGTACTCCCTACAGAGTAGAGATGGTAACGGTGTCATACCATTCACATCCTACCTGTCTGTCACTGGGTTTGCTGTCGGGTAAAGGACGGATCATAGCCCGTCAATCAGGTGGTGGGGTAAAACGTAAAGCTATTTGAGCCCCAACTATGCTGATATATCGCTCCATAAATCCAAAACCTTTACCTTTCTAATTCCCCTCACTCTTCTTCTCCACTGACCTGCATGATGCCCACAGCAAAGGTGACAGACATGGCGATGCGGAGACGTTCACACTCCTCCTGTGGGGACATGTCCTTGCTTCCAACAGTCTGGTTGCTGTCGAGGAGACTGTCATTACCAGTGGCAGTTGTGCTGTTGGCACAGGTGAAATGGCCGCCCAGTCCTGAAATCCCCTGATCCACCACAGAGCCCACCATTAGGCTGATCACGGCAAAAGTTCCTGCAACATCCAGACAGTCCAGGAGTCTCCCCATCCCCAGCGAGACATTTTCTCAAATGCAGTGCTGGATGTCACTGACAAAAAACTCATAATGTGAGAGGAGAAAAGTCACTTGTATGTAGGACCAACTGCTAGGTTTGAGACAGCAGGTCTGCAGTTGCATCAGTCTGAAGGTACAGAATCCAGAGCAGTGCATATCTTTAAGCTCCATCCCTCAGCAAAGTGCTTCACTTACATTGCTTCCCCTGCTTAGTGGTGAAATGGATGCTAAGGTGTAAGTTGGAAAACTGTGAGAACTTGCACCACAGCCTGACCACAAGCTCCCATTTGAGCTGAGATGTTGTTGCAATGAATATCAAAGTAACTTGATGCCAAGACACACATTTTAAGACTCACTCCTTAAGTGTTGTCAGAGGATTTTCTACATGACCATCACAATTCTCATTTTATCCTGCAGTAAGGATTAAAGAAAAAAGATTTTTTTTAAAGAGAAGAAACCAACAAAACTCTTACCTATGGAAAAGTGTTTGGAAGTGCCGAAGAAAAAGTAGACGATGACAGGGAAGAAAGAGACATAGAGACCATATACAGGTGGAAGACTTGACAACTGTCCATACGCCATCCCTGCAAATGAAAAAAAAACACAATCAAGTCACTCCTTTGAATATCTCAAGTACCCTTCATTTTTAAATTACAGTTTAGCTTTTATCCAAGACAAACTGAACACTTTTCATTTAAGTATGTTTTCATAATCAAAACCCTCTTCACAAAAAATTCCTATACACACACACACACACACACACACACACACACACACACACACACACACACACACACACACACAAACACACACACACATCCAGTACACATGCAGTACACAAAACTGGACATTATTCCATGCATGCCTCCCTTAGCATTCATTCACTGCATCAAAAACAGCCCAGACACAGCACACTGAAAGGCAGGCAGAGAGTCACTCACCCTGTGGAATGTGCATGATGCCCACTGTCAGACCTGAGATGATGTCGTTGGGCAGGTCGGTACGGAAGTTGTAGTTGCGCATGATGTTGATGAAGGGGAAGAAGCTGATGATGAATTTGCCACAGCACCGGGCACTGCATGTCATCTTGGAGGCCTTCTTTCGAAACCAGGACTGGGGACTTGTGTGTGGCATTTTGCACACCTGGACAACACAGAGATGATCAACACCAATGCTACTACATAAACTCATTAGAGGCTCCTGGGACACGGGGGGGGAATCTTCGTCACCTGCAGTCCATCTATTACAGTAAGTCAAAAGCAGTTACTTTCAAGGAGCAAGAGTGCCAAATGGCAATGACCTCTACGGAGTCATAAGCTCTGATATCCAAAGCAGCTGCGGGTATTGGAGAACATTACTTTTTTCTTATCTTCATCAATGGGGTGACAGGACAGAGAATAGCAAGCTTGAATGTAAAGCATTAGTAGCGTCAACGCTGCTAGTACTACACACGGTGTCTTTCAATGGCTTTCAAGAATCTTGGCTTGCTGGCATAATGAGCACAGATACATGCATGATGCAGGATCAATTGATTCACAAGAAACTAGCAGATCTGAAGGGAACATTTAGAAGGGTTTTCATGCACAGTCAAAACACTGCATAGGACTGACAGAAAAAGCAACTAAAATCCCTTCCTCATTATGCTCAAGACAGGGCCTCATATATGCTAAAATACAAACATTGATCGAGCATAAATGCTGATGTAAGTACACAGCAAATCTCAGCCAATGGGGTGATGTGGTCTGTCTTGTGGCGGCGCATGTCAACTTCAAGCACCCCTCTCCTTGGACGAGTCCACTAGCATGGCCCGCTAAAGGAAGGCTTTCCGCCATTCAGAATGGGATCAAACTTTGGAGTTTGCCTTCTCAGACCTGCTGCTATTGCCTTGGGCAAAGGCTGTTGTTATTTGTTGACTCCAGCCAAAAACCAAGGCTACAGCAAAATGTTGTTATGTTGTACTGTTATGTGGGGATTATCTTCAGCCGTGGTAAGCTCCTAACATAACAACTGGCATTCTCTGGAGACAGAGATCAAATCCCCTGAAGACGGAGTGTGACTGCCTATATGGTGGGGTGTTAAAAAACAGTCACACACGCAATCATCTCAGTTCTCACCCACTTGGGTGATCCTGGGAGTGTTTAGCCCAGGTACGCAACAACAACAACAAGACCTGCTGCTATTCATCCTGATATCTCCACAGTAGTAGTTCCTGAATTTTTGTGTTTGCATGTCTCCCCTCAACTTGTTGCCACTCTTTCAGATCTTAGTGGCAGCACACAAGAGCAAAATTAGGCTGAGGGCGCATGTGCTGACTGAAAGAAGCAAAGCCTCTTAAAAGTCAACATTCACTGTCATTGTAAATGTGTGTAAATTCTCTTTATCTCTTACCTGGAAACCCCGGTCAAAGTCTGTTTGTGTCATGATGGGTCTTTCAATGACAATTTTGTCTCTGCCGATAAGCGCACTGCGCATATCGGCATGATCGTCTGTATCCATCTTTCTAGCACCTGAAAAACAGTCAACATGAACTCATTATTAAGTGTAGACCATTCCCATCTCCACACACACACACACACACACACACACACACACACACACACACACACACACACACACACACACACACACACACAGACGAGTAAAATATCACTATTTGTTGACACACCAGGAAGTAAACTAAGGAGAACTAGAGCACTCCGCAAGCGAAAACTTCTGCCAAGGACGCCACAATTTCTCTTCCATGACCTGTACATGTATACTTAGTTCATATTAAGGTCTGCTGGAGGTCACTGAATGTGGAATGCAAGTGCCGACATCATCAATAGTTTGACAGCATCAACTTCATGACTTGCAATAACATTTCTCTTTTGGGTTGTAATTTGAAATCTATATAACAGAGTACCTCCAAAATTTAATGGATTGTGTCTTGGGTAAAACCAGACCTTGCACCAAGTTTCATCAAGATCTATTGTAAACTGTTATAGTTATTTTGCAGAATAACTAACTAACGAACCACAGGTAAACGATAACCTCCTTGGTGGAGGTACATTGTGATTATGGAGGAAAAACTTCTCGATGCAGATGCATTGTGAAGGTGTGATGCAGTGCTGCTCACTTCAAATCTTCCAAAGGTATCTCCAAAGCATATTAAGTGTTGAGCTCCCTATGGGTTGGGAAAGAATGGGCCCACCGTATCTCCCTACTCCACTCCTTGGGAAATCAAGACATAACCCGTATCCTCAAACCAGCTCCAGTGACTCCGTAGTCAGTGGCCTTACATAGCCTACAGAGGCTGACAGGCCATAAAGCTCAATTCATTCAATGATTCATTCAATGATTCATTCATTCATTCAATCATTCACTATTCATTCATTTATTCATCACTCATTTGTTCATTCATTCATCCATTTATTCTTTCATTCTTAGTGTTGAAGTCCTCAAACATGTACATGTGGGAATCAGTAAGCTAGCCATGAATCCACACTACTGTCATAGGCTACACGGTGGTTTATCCTGAAACATAGAGCATGACCTACTTGCATATGAATGACATGATGTTTTCACCTGCCAAATCTTGTGATTGGACAATGCCCATGAGATGACTTTTCCCCGCCTACTCTTGTTTTCTTAACTGTGATTAGCCGGCTGTAACACTAACAGTGAGCATTTCATGAAATCTCGGACCCAAAGATTGTTGTATCTGTTGCGTGTGATTGATTACACAAACATTTTAAGGTGAAAGTATCATTTGATCAGGTAATAATGTGAAAGAAAACAATAACAAGAAGGGCAAAGCCCATACGACTCACATGCTTGACCTTGATCTTTATATGACCTTGACCTTCAGGTGACCTTCAAGGTCAAGGTCAAACAACTAAACCTACCAATGACATCATACACAAAGAAATGCTTTACACATTTTTCCTACCAAAATACATGTGACCTTGACCCAAGGTCAAGGTCATCCAAGGTCATGCAACACAAAGCTGTTAATTCAAGACATAGGAAGCACAATGGTGCTTATTGGCACTTTCTACCATGAGATATAGTCACTTTTAGTGGTTCACTACCCCATTTTGGTCACATTTCATAAGGGTCAAAGTGACCTTGACCTTGATGATATGTGAACAAATGTGTCTCATGATGAAAGTATAACATGTGCCCCACATAATTATTAAGTTTGAAACAGTTATCTGCCATAGTTCAGGGTCAAGGTCACTTCAAAATATGTATACAATCCAACTTTGAAGAGCTCCTGTGACCTTGACCTTGAAGCAAGGTCAACCAAACCGGTATCAAAAGATAGGGCTTGCTTTGACCTATATACCACTTGTAGCTAAGGTCGCCATTCTCAATAACATGGGAGAAAATTGGGAAAATGTGAAAAATGACTGTTTTTGTGACCACATTTATGGCTCCTGTGACCTTGACCTTGAAGCAAGGTCAAGTCACTATGTATGTTTTTTGAGGCCTTGTTATCATACACCATCATGCCACATTTGGTGTTGATAGACTTAATAGCCTCCGAGAAAAATCCAACGTTTAAGTTTTTTATGCCCGGACGGACGGACGGACGGACGACACGGCTGAGTACATAGACTCACTTTTGCTTCGCATGTGAGTCAAAAAGCCATATTTCAGGTGAAAACGTCATGTTATTCATATGCAAGTAGGTCACGCTCTACGTTAGGATAAACCACCGTCCAGCCTTTGACACTACCACTTAGGCCCAGAGACCTTGTTTTCTGTGTTAGATCACTGTCAACAAAGGGACATATGACTCTTCTGTAGATTCTGACTGCTTCAAATGGTTTCCTATGCATCACCTCCACAATGGGTCTCCTGGCGCCACTGAGGCCACAACAAAAAGTTGTGAATAAAGTAAAGTAACATTGCAAGAAGAAAAAAAGAGTTTGTAGATCAGCCTGAACTTTCTTTTCTTGTCTGAAAAGGCCAGATTGAACATAAACCTAACTTTCTTTCACTGAAGATGCCTTTTTGAATTAAAACTTAAATTGTTAATTCCCTGAGTGCTCATAGGGCAGGGAAGATGGGACAGCACACTGTTGTTCACTGTCAATTTCTTTATTTTCCTTTTCCTTTTTTTGTGTGCATGATTGGAAAACGTTTAGGGTTGGCAGGGGGGAAAAGGGGTCAGGTAACCGTAACCACAACTTTTTTGTGTGTGCATAATCGACATCCTGCTTCCTGTTGATCAAACAGCACATGGCCAGTCAGACCAACACTGCTTGTTTTTCAATGCCCTTCTTTTCAAGCTGTCATGTCTCCTGCTGCATGTCTTCTTTGATATATATACATTTTACATATGCTTTTGACAGAAAAGTCCACAGAATCCCAAATGTAGTATAACTTTCCTTTACTCATCCAAAGTATGGAAATTACGGGTTTCATTTCACTGGCAATGCAAGATGAAGAGTTACAAAGAGTGAAATAAAATTAGCAAGGGCAAGTGGCTGCAGTGGCAGAGGTTAAAATCATACTGTACATGTGGTTCTAGAAAGAATGCTGTTTAAAATATGTATGGCAGTTGGAATAAAAGATGGAAAGAATCTGTCAGTGAGTGTTTTTGGAGTACAGAAGCTTTGACTGCAAAGCATGAGTCTGGAGTGGAATTCTGTGTGGAGAGGGTGCTCTGTGTGGAGAGGGTGCTCTGTGTGGAGAGGGTGCTCTGTGTGGAGAGGGTGCTCTGTGTGGAGAGGGCGCTCTGTGTGGAGAGGGCGCTCTGTGTGGAGAGGGTGCTCTGTGTGGAGAGGGTGCTCTGTGTGGAGAGGGTGCTCTGTGTGGAGAGGGTGCTCTGTGTGGAGAGGGTGCTCTGTGTGGAGAGGGTGCTCTGTGTGGAGAGGGCGCTCTGTGTGGAGAGGGCGCTCTGTGTGGAGAGGGCGCTCTGTGTGGAGAGGGCGCTCTGTGTGGAGAGGGCGCTCTGTGTGGAGAGGGCGCTCTGTGTGGAGAGGGTGCTCTGTGTGGAGAGGGTGCTCTGTGTGGAGAGGGTGCTCTGTGTGGAGAGGGTGCTCTGTGTGGAGAGGGTGCTCTGTGTGGAGAGGGTGCTCTGTGTGGAGAGGGTGCTCTGTGTGGAGAGGGCGCTCTGTGTGGAGAGGGCGCTCTGTGTGGAGTGGAGTTCTGTGTGGAGAGGGCGCTCTGTGTGGAGTGGAGTTCTGTGTGGAGAGGGCGCTCTGTGTGGAGTGGAGTTCTGTGTGGAGAGGGTGCTCTGTGTGGAGAGGGTGCTCTGTGTGGAGAGGGTGCTCTGTGTGGAGAGGGTGCTCTGTGTGGAGAGGGTGCTCTGTGTGGAGAGGGTGCTCTGTGTGGAGAGGGTGCTCTGTGTGGAGAGGGTGCTCTGTGTGGAGAGGGTGCTCTGTGTGGAGAGGGTGCTCTGTGTGGAGAGGGTGCTCTGTGTGGAGAGGGTGCTCTGTGTGGAGAGGGTGCTCTGTGTGGAGAGGGCGCTCTGTGTGGAGAGGGCGCTCTGTGTGGAGAGGGCGCTCTGTGTGGAGAGGGCGCTCTGTGTGGAGAGGGCGCTCTGTGTGGAGAGGGCGCTCTGTGTGGAGAGGGCGCTCTGTGTGGAGAGGGTGCTCTGTGTGGAGAGGGTGCTCTGTGTGGAGAGGGTGCTCTGTGTGGAGAGGGTGCTCTGTGTGGAGAGGGTGCTCTGTGTGGAGAGGGTGCTCTATGTGGAGAGGGTGCTCTGTGTGGAGAGGGTGCTCTGTGTGGAGAGGGTGCTCTGTGTGGAGAGGGCGCTCTGTGTGGAGAGGGTGCTCTGTGTGGAGTGGAGTTCTGTGTGGAGAGGGCGCTCTGTGTGGAGTGGAGTTCTGTGTGGAGAGGGCGCTCTGTGTGGAGTGGAGTTCTGTGTGGAGAGGGGGATCTGTGTGGAGTGGAATTCTGTGTGGAGAGGGGGATCTGTGTGGAGTGGAGTTCTGTGTGGAGAGGGCGCTCTGTGTGGAGTGGAGTTCTGTGTGGAGAGGGCGCTCTGTGTGGAGTGGAGTTCTGTGTGGAGAGGGCGCTCTGTGTGGAGTGGAGTTCTGTGTGGAGAGGGTGCTCTGTGTGGAGTGGAACTCTGTGTGGAGAGGGCGCTCTGTGTGGAGTGGAGTTCTGTGTGGAGAGGGCGATCTGTGTGGAGTCGAGTTCTGTGTGGAGAGGGCGCTCTGTGTGGAGTGGAGTTCTGTGTGGAGAGGGTGCTCTGTGTGGAGTGGAGTTCTGTGTGGAGAGGGCGCTCTGTGTGGAGTGGAGTTCTGTGTGGAGAGGGCGCTCTGTGTGGAGTGGAGTTCTGTGTGGAGAGGGCGCTCTGTGTGGAGTGGAGTTCTGTGTGGAGAGGGCGCTCTGTGTGGAGTGGAGTTCTGTGTGGAGAGGGCGCTCTGTGTGGAGTGGAACTCTGTGTGGAGAGGGCGCTCAGTGTGAAGTGGCGTTCTGTGTGGAGAGGGTGCTCTGCACTTCTCGTACTGAAAGCTGTCTTCTTTCTCACTCAGTTGTGGTGGATCTGGCCAAATGTGTCTTTGTTTGTGCATATGTGGCAGTTGCTACCAAACAAAGAATGGAACAACAGCTGAAAAAAACTAAAATGGAAAAAAACTACAAATTTAGTCGCAATTTCAGTGTCTATATCATGAATAAAACTATAAATATTATTTGTATTTGCACACGCGCACACACGTGCGCATGCACACATGCACGCATGCACGCACACACACACACATACACACACAAACAGAGCTGGCAATCTGTGGCAATCTGTGGCAAGCGATGTATGTCATAGTCCTGTTGACATTGATGAGAGTACGAAAACTGCTTGATGGTCTTATTTTCTTTTTTTTTTGTCGTTCGCAGCGGAGATATGGTCAATCTGGTATGGGTGATGAATGACGTCGTTTTCTCCAACTCGTTGCGACTGCCATATATAATGGTCTTATTGACTGACAAATATTGACAAGCTTTGTCATCAAATGAGGTTGAAGATAAATCCAAGAAATAAGTGACAAGCAGGAGTCTGCAGAACACACAAATTCAATCTGACAGCAAGAATGGAGGAAGGGGGGAGAAGGTATAGTATGGTACATGTATGTGAAAGCACAGTTACTGAGCTTTACAGTCTCAAAGCTGCTCCCACAAGTTTGGACAGACCAGATTCTAGATTTCCACCTCAACCTTCCAGAAATTCTCAACTCCATTTCCATGAACAGTGAGAGTCACTTTAGAAAGTTACCAATTCTTTGGCATGCTGTCCCATCTTCTATATGAACACTAAGTAAAAAACTTTTTCAGCAATGTGAAATTTAGACTTAGGTTCAGATGACTCTACTGTTTACGTGACTTTTCTTAAAAATAACACACACACACACACACACACACACACACACACACACACACACACACTCACACACACTACCATAACCAAAAATTTTTGTTGTTGCCTAATATGAACAAGAAGGGTAAAGCCCACATGACTCACATGCTGAGAGGTTGTGTTGTGAAAGTTTCTATATACAGAGGTTGTGTTGTGAACTATGTACAGAGGTTGTGCTGTGAACTATGTACAGAGGTTGTGCAACTCAACTCAACTCAGCGACAGAGCGGGCGGTAGTGACAAAATACTGAAATGAATGATAGTTTTGTGAACTTATGTGTTTGTGTTGTGAAGACAGGAGTACTTCACCATGTTTATCCTTCAAACTGAAGAAACTACAAATGTTGCAGATCCGCGACCTTGCCACCACAGCACTAAGGAAAGTGAACGGGAAACAGCCTGGCTACATTGCTGGTCAGTTGTCAAAGGAGGGTGCCATGGAGAGCCTGTTCACTGAACGATTAGTGTGGCGCCTGTGGCACCGTATATGGACATGTAATCGGGTAGGCGCCTATGGCGCCCTTACCTGGCCTTTATATAAGTTTGGCGCTACCATATGGATTTGTTTTCAAGCAGGCGCCTGCGGCGCCTTTACATGGCCTTGTTTACTGACCAATTTGGTCACATTTCATACAGGTCAAAGTGACCTTGACCTTGATGATATGTGACCAAATGTAGCTCATGATGAAAGTATGACATGTGCCCCACACAATTATGAAGTTTGAAACAATTATCTTTTATAGTTCAGAGTCAAGGTCACTTCACAATATAAGAGCTCCTGTGACCTTGACCTTGAAGCAAGGTCAACCAAATTGGTATCAAAAGATAGAGCTTACTTTGCCCTATATATATCAAATATAGGTCAGGTATCCAATGTCAAAAACTTCAGAGAAAATTGGGAAAATGTGAAAAATTGCTGCTTTTTAGACAACATTTGTGGCCCCTGCGACCTTGACCTTGTAGCAAGGTCGAGTCACTGTGTATGTTTTTTGAGGTCTTGTCATCATACACCATCATGCCACATTTGGTGTTAATAGATTTAATAGTGTCCGAGAAAAGTCAAACGTTAAAGTTTTTTACGGACGACAGGACGCCCGGACGGACAACACGGGTGAGTACATGTATAGACTCACTTTTGCTTTGCATGTGAGTCAAAAAGCAAGAGTAAGCTAACTATCTGCATATGGCTGCCTGACAGTAGATAGCTTTGTTCTTGACCTTTCATTCTCTGTTATCATTTGATACTAGGTCAGTCTGTGCTCTCAAGAAGGAGAAGAGTCTTCATGCTATTACTTTCACATTGTGTGCTCCTTGATGTGAAAGTCATGTCAATACCTTTCATGCTTGGCTGGAGAGAGAACTAGATATCTTTATCAGAAATATCTATCATGACTTGGACAGTTTCAGAAGTTAGAATTTTTGTGTTTGATTTACTGGACCAAGGAGCCATCAGAATTTCAAGACAAACTTATTGTAAGAAACTTATTCTAGAATACAAGTGTATAAATATGTATTTAAATATAGTTATATTATGCAATGCACACACTGTGCAAAGACAAAGACTCCACAGACCAAGGTTGTGATTTCCTCTCACTGCTGTTTGCAACAGTCTGACTCCACAGAGAAACCAAGATGCCCTTCACTGCTGCTCTGTGCAAGGTGATGGCAAAGCACCAGATGCACAGTGCATATTCAGCTTAACATATACTACTTTCAAAACTCTTTAAGCATGATGAACACAATGAAACATAAAACTGAGCCAGTCAAGGTAGTCAAGACTGATCTGTAGCTGGGCATGGTGCCTAAGGTCATCTTTGTCTGCAGCCAGACAACCTGGTGTGATAAGATAACTAATAAGAAAACATGGGATATAAGACCAACTAGCCATAGCAAAGTATAAAGCATGTGCAGGTATGTTTCAAACTAGTCAACATTGCTTAGGGAAGCGTCACCTGCTGTTTTTTCAGATGTAGAAAGCTGCCTCCAAGAACAAACAAATACCATCAGCTGTGTCAACACTTTTTGTTGGGAAGTTGGATGATGAATGAAGATATGAAGACAGCAACGAAGGTAAAAAGAAAACCTACTCCCCATGCCAATATCAGCATTTGCTCGAATAAATTCAGTCTCAGCGCCATATGTTCAACTCTTTCTTTAGCCATAATGGTCCACCTACTTCACTACCATTCTTCATTTCCCACAGACACCAACTTTCGATTTCTTCAGCAAGCATGTGTACTGGCTAGAAGACTGAGCAACAGAATTTTTTAAGTAGATGTGATGGAGTTGATGAAGAAAAGAGAGAAGGTTTGGAGAGGGGAAGGGACTTGTGACATATGGTTACTTACTATTCCTACTAAATCTATTCTCTATCTGAGCAGGGTTTCATGGCAAAACAATCTTCTAGGAGCGTCTAATTCTCACTTCTGACAAGGGTGGGGAGTCTGCTTCTGAATATCTCAGCAAGTGCCGCTGAGTTCAGCTTCTGAGTGGCCGCATTTAACCTTGTAATGCACCAAGTGACAATCCTACCACTTCAACAGGTCAAGTACAAACACTCACACAAGACCCATGAGAAAATACTTGGATGGGTGGTTCTGAATAAGCGGAATGTATCATAAGTCCATTAATGTAACGTAAGTTCTAAAAGTCGGCTTGTACTATCATTGAAAGTGATGGTATTACTAGTATTAAACTATTGGGCAAAATGTCAGTTTCTCATTTGTAAGTATTCAGGTTTGACCTGACATCACTGGAGTGTCCCTGACCAGCCATCCTACCGGATAGACATCCCACCGATGTCCTCATGCCAAACAACGACCATTTCTGTACCTCATATATTCATTTGACGCAAATCAGCTGTTCCACTTCTCTGCAAAGCATCGTTTAGCCTTAGCCTTAGGCCTACTCCCACCACCGACAGCGTAAAAATGAATTAGAAAAGTACTCACTGTTGTTGAGCAAATCCTTCCTGGAAAGCACGAGGAAATGTTATCCCGTTTTCTAAATACTCCTGGCTGTGCTAGTTGTGCTTTAGGCCAGCAAGTCATCAGGCTGCCTTTTACAATATACTATCACTAGTATCAGCCATCAGGTGCGTATGCGAGCCGAACCACACATTCTACTCCGTAGTGACTGATGTCTATCACACTGGTTCGAGGCAATTTCCACCGCTCAATGTCATTCCGATTGTCTAGTCGGATGGAGCCAGGTGATCGGGTCACAGTTGTGGAGTCACATCAGAGCGAGGGCTTCGTATCTTGTGCTGGGATGTATCAATTTAGACGCGACTATCGCTGTCATCCCGATACGGAGTTGGGCGGCTAGTTCATCAGTTCATTGTTCATAGTTCATTGCACTGACGACAGATGACCCACGCCATACACAGTTCCTGTTTCAGAGAATCTCGCTGGCAATCGCGAGGGGCAACGCGTTCGCGATCACGTCGTCGGCCAAGCGTGAGGCTTCCCGTGACCCAAAGCCGAGGTGTTTCCCTTGCCTCTAACCCTGGCGGTTGTGTTCGTTCGTTGGCACCGACCTCGATCACGTGGACAGGACGAAAATAGATTTGTAGAATAGACGCTATGGAGCGTAGTCGAGTCTAATGCACCGTGGCTGTATTTCGATGTCCATCTTTTGCTGTGTGTTACATCGAATTTTGCAATGACATTGAAGTATGCATTGTAAATTTGCTGTTTTCTTGAACAAATCCACTACGTTGTCCAGGGAAAAAAAAGTTCATCAGAGTTGTCTTTTCCTTCTTGACATCCAAGGGAAATCGTTGCAGCTAAATTTAGAAACATCGACCTTCGGGGAATCCATGTCCTTCAAATGTCACGTTCAACAACTGGGTTGAAGTAAACAGAGAGATGTTATATTATCCTCCCATTTCAGAACAGAAGCAGTTATGCAAGGACTAGACACGGCCGGTACTGTTCATTTCTTTAATTGTTTCTGAAGAAATATACGCGCATGTCGATTTCAACCATCGTCTTCACAATAAAGTATAAACCCGAGACCGATTGTGATCAGCCGCATGGATTGCATGAATTCAGATATTCATGTATCTACTACTTGTTCATGTGCACAGCAATTGCACTGTATTCACTTGTAGTGCTGTGAACTGTGACAGAAAGGACTATGAATGGTGTGAACTATGTCGGTGCCAACAAGGAGGAACATGTGAGAGTGTGTGTGGTGTGTGGTGTGAGTTGGGGGTGGGGTTCGGCTGGTAGGGGGTGGGGTTCAGGGGGTGGGGGAGGAGTGGCATGCGTTTATGCGTTGATTTGATTCGTGTATGTATGCTCAGTGTGAGGGTGTGTGTGATGTGGCAGTGGCCTGTCTCTTGTTTGAGTCTTTTTCCTGTGCTTTTGTGATGTAGCCGTGTTGTGATGCCGGATTGATAGCCCATGCTGGGTGGGGGGGCGGGGTGGGGGAGGGGGGGGGTGGGGTGGTGGGGTGGCGGGCTTGGATACATGTGTGTCATGCGGGGGCTTCGGCCCTTCTACTGCGCTCGGGCCGCTTATTGTGTGCGGGATTTATTTGTAACACAACAGGTTCGTGGGCCATTTTGCATTCTTTGGCTCCTAAAACGCCCCCCACCACCTCCACTGTCCTATTCTTTTTAACTTTCTTTTTCAGAAACTTGGATCAATTCTTTCGCTTTTCTTTTTTTTACTATTGCGGGGGGCCGCTATTGCGGGATTTTTTTGGTCAAAAGTTCTTCAGGCCATTTTGATTCTTTTGTCCTAAAACGCCTAAAAAAAAAAATGTTACTTTTTGGGGGAAAAACTTTTTTCGGGTTTTACCGATAGCGCTCAGCCTATAGGCCGCACCCGCCACCCCGCCTGACTGACTTAGCCTGTCCGGGGAGTTTCACCTAAACCCGGACGCGTTTACTTTTTGTCACGTTTGTGTCCAACATCAGCGTCGGGCCCTGGAGTTAGGGCGTAGGGACCACCCGTTGAGAGTCAAACGTGGGATGGAGTTAGAATATAAAGCTTCACCCGTTATTGATAGCTTTTTCCCCAAAAAGTAACAAATATAGAATGGTTTTTAGGCGTTTTAGGACAAAAGAATCAAAATGGCCTGAAGAACTTTTGACCAAAAAAATCCCGCAAAAGCGGCCCCCCGCAATAGAAAAAAAAAGAAAACATTTCCAAGTTTCGAAAAAGAAAGTAACAAAAATATTATGGTTTTTGGGGGGTTTTAGGACAAATCAATCAAAATGGCCAAAGAACTTTTGTTACAAAAACAATCCCGCAATAGCGGCCCTCCGCAATAGCGGCCCCTACCCTTGTCATCTTGCATGTCATAGTGCTGTCTGTAGTGGTGAAAAACTGAAAAAACAGCAAACAAAAAGGGGAACTAAATACTTGCTTTCAACGTATTTCCATATTTAAAAATAAATTGAAATTAATAAGCAGTTTGGATTTATTTGACACAATCTCCGCTAGTAGCGTGAAAATTACCGAAAGTGCTATCCACTACGCCAGTACCCAAGTACAATAAACTCAAAGAGCGGGAAACAGCGCAAAGCATATGGCGGAGACAAATCGAAATGCACAACTAATGCATGTGCACTCTATCACAGTCTGAGAAATCTTCTCACTGTCTGGCAAAAATGAGACACAAATGCTGTCCGGAATACAACGCAATGAGTCAGTCTGCGTTCATGTGGAAGCCATTTTCCCGCCTGCATGTGTTATCACGCGAGCTATAGCGAGAAAGGGGCGTGGCCGTGGAGGGAGATTTCGGCTATTCCGTCAATTGACATCTCGGGGGGGGGTTCGAGTTTACGACCTAAATAAATCACTTTCTTTTCAAACCTCGATTCTGAAAATTTGATACATTCAATCGAACCTAACTTCCAGTAAGTGTGCAAAATGCCAAGGAAATCCGTCCAGTAGTTTTTTAGAAATCAGCCGTTAAGTAGGGACAGACAGACAGACAGACAGACAGACAGACAGACAGACAGACAGACAGACAGACAGACAGACAGACAGACAGACAGACAGACAGACAAAGTCTGTAGGACCTCCAGTAAACCTGGAGGGAAAATCATCAAATAAACACAACGGTCCAATCTCAGTTTCACGGTATAGCAATAGAGAGCGAGTGCACAAGGGTCGCATCTATAGTGCGCACGGTACCTCTGAATTTGCATTTTGATGTAGTGGCAAACAACTTGGAAGAATACATAAGAGTTTAGGAAAACAACATGCTTCCAGGTTCCCGGATTCCGGGGATTCCGTGAATAATGCAGCCATATTTATAATATCGCAGTCAACAGCCACCTACGAGCTCGTAACTGACAGAAAATTTGACACTACTCGTCCTAAAACGTTTCTTTCGTAATCTACCTATTTTTCATCCAGATATGACACCCTCCAAAGCGAATAGAAAAGTACGAAAATTCTAATAAATGTGGGAAAAGAGCTAGGCCTAAGTAGAGTCGTTATCGTCTCCGTGATTGGCGGAGCCGACGAAATCCCGCATGACTATTAATAGGTACCACATTTAGGAACGCAACCACATAATTATAAACCTGACACTGGCCGTGTCTAGTCCTTGCATGACTGCTTCTGCGCTTCCATGTACGTTTTTTTGTTAGTCTTATTTCGTGTTACTTTTTTACTCGTCGCCAACGTTCACCACGCCTTTGCTAATGACACATATCATGCATGCAGTGACTTCCCATAAATCTTTGCGTTCTCTCCGGTCTGTGCGGACACATCCCCAAATCCCATGACAAACTACAAAAGCCCTTGTCAGCTTCTCCAAGTCCCCACTGAGTCTGACTTCCCTTCAACATCACTCCTCGTCGCCACGTTTTCCTTGCTTTGCGTTCGTCACAGTTGGTCTCCTTCAGAATCGTTTGGAGTAGCCTGCTCTCCTCCACATCCTACTTGTCCACCATGCAGAACGGAGTCCAAGCGATGCTCTCTTAATTTGTAGTATCTTCGGAGTATAACCAGTCCTAGTCGCCTCATTGCTGAAAGTAAGCTTGGGTTGAATGGAGAAAATTTCTACAAGAAGTGCATGGGACAACCTCGATCTGGAAGTTGCCTGGGTCCCTTCGTCTGAATGTGGGCGCTCGCGCGCGCGAGCGTGTGTGTGCATGTGTGTGTGTACATGTGTATGTGTGTGTGCATGTGCGCGCCCGTGGGTATGTGTGTGCGTGCATATGATGTGGGTGTGCCCATGGCTCATTTAATTGTCTCAATCATATTTTTAAAATCAGTAGGCCCTATTATTCATATGCCAGGCTTCACGAGTGAGCTTTTTCCTCTCTTTTTTTCATCCTGCATCCCAACCCCCCATCTCCTACCCCCACGCTTCCCTCGTATGCACACATATCGTATTTTCTCTGTCTATTTTGATGACCAGAATATCGACTAAATACCAATGTTTGAGTGTCTTTCGTTTCGTAGTAGTAATGATCTCTTTCGCGACTACTCAACATCAAAAGTATTTTAGATCAGAAAAAATCGACTTCTTTTTCTTCAATTTCGACATTAAAATGTCCAGATTTTTACGAGTTCAGTGCAACCTTGCCGTTGACCCAGTATAGATGGAGGCCACCTAGGAGTGAAAAGGTCTCTTCTCGACCTGGAGTGGCCGAGCTGTCTCTCGTCAACTCCTGACATTTGGACCTGTGTTTTGGCTGTCCAGCTAGATTAGAAAATGCCGAGGATGGCCAAGGACAGGTAAGAGCAAGCTAGCAAGTACTAGGCTTTCACAACTAGCAAGGTCTCCCTCACTGGCTATATACTCTGCTCAGTGTAATCAAAGATTATAGGTTACATAATCTTTGGTGTAATGCGCCCTTCTCAGAATGATGGGCATAGCTGTAGTGGCCATCAGTGTGCCTCGTCGCCAGCAAAAACGTAGCATGCTGAAAATGTGTCTCTCGCGTATTTTTATCGGATTATTTTATTAAACGAGATGCTTATTTCGCGATGCAGCATTTTTTCGTGCGACACGCTTTTGAAAATTGCAAGTCTTGAAATAACATTTGTCCCCTTTCCTCTATTTTCAATGTGGAGAGCAACTCAAGATGCGAATGGAGCGTTTCATGCTTGCGTACTATCGTTCTCGGTGGGTCATGAAAACTAGTCACTGTATATGCTTTAAAAGCAAAGCGTCGTCTATGGTAAAGCTACAAAAAGCTTTTGACTTTTGAAAATAATTATGAAGAGGAAATGGACGACGATATTTTCGTGGTCATTGGCCTTACATAGCCTTTAAAAGCGGATTGGTATTCAGATTTCATTCATTCATCCATTCATTCATTCATTATTCATTCGTTCATTATTCATTATTAATTTTTTCATCCAGTCATTCATTGCAGAGTATACAGTGGAACAGCACGGCTGGCCAAAGAGAGAGTCCCATAAATCATGAATGCAGACCGACCCTGTTCTTATCAACACCGTCTATGACAGGGCTGCACACTTGCGAACGTGACCTGAGAGTGCTTGGCGTCAACAGGCTGGGTGGAGTGGGCGCCTTCTGACAGGTGCAACTCGAGGCGCAAGGCCCATACAGGCCTGTCATATAAAACTGTGGATATCTAAATATAGCGTGGATAAGATACTTTCATTGGTCGATATTAATACATCTGATGTCACTTTCGCGGCAGAAGCGTATTTCGCCATGCTGATTGGACAGTTGGTTCGTGCCTTTCTACATTTGCGCAGCAGTGGGCAGAGTGGCGCCTGGCTGCGGAATTCTTACCCATCACTCATCCTAATCAATCCATCCTATCCACTTATCCCCCCCCCATCCATACATCCATCCTCCCACACTCCCATTTATTCATCCCTATCTCCCTTTTCATCTCGCATTCTTCCATATACTCTCCATCTGCAGACCAGGTGGAGCGAAAGATCAACAGTTTGAGGGAGGTATCCACGCTATATTTAGATATCCACGGTTTCATATGACATGCCTTAACTTCTGGATAAGGTCTGTGGCGACACTCAACGTAAACTCCGCGCGCAGATGGGTTCGCCTCTCTCCGATCACTTCTACTCTGATTGCGGTGGAGTCAGTTGTAAGTGCTGCACTGTGCCGCTACACAGACCCCTTCTCCCACTCTCTAACACTGCACTGTGCCGCCACACAGACCCTTGTCCCACTCTCTAACACTGCACTGTGCCGCCACACAGACCCTTGTCCCACTCTCTAACACTGCACTGTGCCGCCACACAGACCCTTGTCCCACTCTCTAACACTGCACTGTGCCGCCACACAGACCCCTTGTCCCACTCTCTAACACTGCACTGTGCCGCCACACAGACCCCTTGTCCCACTCTCTAACACTGCACTGTGCCGCCACACAGACCCCTTGTCCCACTCTCTAACACTGCACTGTGCCGCCACACAGACCCTTTGTCCCACCCTCTAACACTGCACTGTGCCGCCACACAGACCCTTTGTCCCACTCTCTAACACTGCACTGTGCCGCCACACAGACCCCTTGTCCCACTCTCTAACACTGCACTGTGCCGCCACACAGACCCCTTGTCCAACTCTCTAACACTGCACTGTGCCGCCACACAGACCCCTTGTCCCACTCTCTAACACTGCACTGTGCCGCCACACAGACCCCTTGTCCCACTCTCTAACACTGCACTGTGCCGCCACACAGACCCCTTGTCCCACTCTCTAACACTGCACTGTGCCGCCACACAGACCCCTTGTCCCACTCTCTAACACTGCACTGTGCCGCCACACAGACCCCTTGTCCCACTCTCTAACACTGCACTGTGCCGCCACACAGACCCCTTGTCCCACTCTCTAACACTGCACTGTGCCGCCACACAGACCCCTTGTCCCACTCTCTAACACTGCACTGTGCCGCCACACAGACCCCTTGTCCCACTCTCTAACACTGCACTGTGCCGCCACACAGACCCCTTGTCCCACTCTCTAACACTGCACTGTGCCGCCACACAGACCCCTTGTCCCACTCTCTAACACTGCACTGTGCCGCCACACAGACCCCTTGTCCCACTCTCTAACACTGCACTGTGCCGCCACACAGACCCCTTGTCCCACTCTCTAACACTGCACTGTGCCGCCACACAGACCCCTTGGCCCACTCTCTAACACTGCACTGTGCCGCCACACAGACCCCTTGTCCCACTCTCTAACAAAACAACACTGCATTTAGGTCGTCTTGCTAGAAAGAGGACTTATGGAAACCTGTACGGAAACATGTCTCTCACTTCCTCATGGCAAAATCGCAGACGATTCCTTTTCAATTCGTTATGCGGATAGTGGATTCAAGAGGCAGTCCAAAGATATGGACGGTGTGTAGACGCGCCCCATCCAAATTAAATGCTAGTTATCAATCATGCAGTCCTTGCTCATGAGGAAATTTCCACTTTTAAGTCTAAACAGGAGATAGTATTTACCAATGTGATGTATTTACCAATGTGATCAAAACGTAACCCAGTCGATCACAATGCTATTACGAGCCGAGTGGTTAGCGCGCTGGTCCTATAGTCGCTTGCGGCCAGTGGGTACGACGTTCGAACCTGCGCGGTTCCCAGAGTTGCATCCTTGAGCAAGATGCTTAACTCGCATTGCTTCTCCCCACCCAGGAGTAAAACCGGGTACCTGTGAGGGCAATATTGGCAAAAACGTAGTGCGATTAACCCTTGTATGCGGCCAAGCACCAGCGTCGGGTTGGAATACTCTCCGGGGAGCGGAGTTGGTGCTGGTACCTGACTGTGTGCGTCTTAAATGTCTGTCACTATGTTTGTTGTGAGGGACCAGTGAGGATTGATCAAGATGCCCAGTGATCAGAGGGTAAAGTGTAAAGCGGTTTGAGACCCAGACAAAGGGTGTAAGTCGCTATTAAAAAAACCCACCTTTACCTTTTTACACCAAGACTGTACCCTTGTGACGGGCCGATGGCCTTAACAATCTAAAGTCACTCTCTCTCTCTCTCTCTCTCTCTCTCTCTCTCTCTCTCTCTCTCTCTCTCTCTCTCTCTCTCTCTCACACACACACACACACACACACACACACACACACACACACACACAGAGAGAGAGAGAGAGAGAGAGAGAGAGAGAGAGAGAGAGAGAGAGAGTTTAGCGGTATGAAGCAGAGATTGATTAAGTTAATTTTCTCTCGCAATAGACGGCGTCAGAGGCAAGGGAAATAAAGAGAGTGCACTGAGTTGAAAATTGAATCAAAAGCTTACATCTCCCTTCGCCGATGATGAAGCATCACTGTTTGACACAGACCTGTCTGTCAACTTGAAACGCTTACAAAGGTTGATGCACGATCTTGTGGGTAGAGAGGCGGTAGAATATTCCCCGTACGTCAGTACAATACGATCGGAGGATTGACGGAAGGCTGGTTGAAAAGTCATAGAATGGAGAGCAGAATCTCACGGACATGCTACAAAGAGATGTTGCATTAAATTGGGAATGATAAATAAGTATCTAGCATAAAATACTCTTACCGTCTAGGTTGGAACATCACAGAAAGTCGGAAAATAAGCGAGAAAGATTGCCACTTACCCCTACCTCGCACGAGAGAGAAGATACAATGTTTAAAGACAAAATATTACTTTCTCGAAAAAGTCGAGCTAATTGGATACTGTGCATTGTGCATGCCCTCTGGTTTCTCCTGCGATAGAA
>JAWQFJ010031160.1:72500-105000 GCA_034096865.1 Theodoxus fluviatilis
GGTAGGCAGGCCAAGGTTGTGCAGAGATGTACGTGGAAGGAGTGGCGGTAGGCAGGCCAAGGTTGTGCAGAGATGTACGTGGAAGGAGTGGCGGTAGGCAGGCCAAGGTTGTGCAGAGATGTACGTGGAAGGAGTGGCGGTAGGCAGGCCAAGGTTGTGCAAAGATGTACGTGGAAGGAGTGGCGGTAGGCAGGCCAAGGTTGTGCAGAGATGTACGTGGAAGGAGTGGCGGTAGACAGTACAAGGTTGTGCAGAGATGTACGTGGAAGGAGTGGCGGTAGACAGTACAAGGTTGTGCAGAGATGTACGTGGAAGGAGTGGCGGTAGACAGGCCAAGGTTGTGCAGAGATGTACGTGGAAGGAGTGGCGGTAGGCAGGCCAAGGTTGTGCAGAGATGTACGTGGAAGGAGTGGCGGTAGGCAGGCCAAGGTTGTGCAGAGATGTACGTGGAAGGAGTGGCGGTAGACAGGCCAAGGTTGTGCAGAGATGTACGTGGAAGGAGTGGCGGTAGGCAGGCCAAGGTTGTGCAGAGATGTACGTGGAAGGAGTGGCGGTAGACAGGCCAAGGTTGTGCAGAGATGTACGTGGAAGGAGTGGCGGTAGACAGGCCAAGGTTGTGCAGAGATGTACGTGGAAGGAGTGGCGGTAGACAGGCAAAGAGTCATGGGTAAAGGTGGAGAGGCAGCAAAGTCCATTGCACGATTATTCGACTTGCCACTGAAGGGACATACTTGAGGGAGGCATTATCTCCATGGCGTCTTATCGGTCCGCCTACACGTTGAAGAGGACCTGCCACAGCCGTCCCTCAGGGAATGTACTCATTCTTACTCATTCTTACTGAAATCCCTGCACAACAGTAGCGCTTCTCCCATCCCTGGCAGACAGAGAGGCAACAAGCCAGAGCTGCAGCTGCTGGCTATGCATTTGCCCTTCAAGACACATGGCGCTTGCTGTAGTGATCCATCCTAGAGGCGTGAGGAGCCCAGTGCCCGTGCACTGCATGGATGTCCACTCCTGTGACGACACAGAGTGGGCGAAAGGGATGGGTCTAAATGAAGGGGAAAGAAGTCTTGCTATGCGGCATTTTCATTTGTAGTCTTTTTGGTGTCCTTTGTCTCATACCTGCATCTGTTCCTATCTGTCCCTTTTGTCGTGTATATGATGATTTGCCTCTCTTTCCATTAGAGCGTCTTTTCAAGTTCTTAATCTGATTATATGATGTTGTTGTTGCGTACCTGGGCTAAACACTCCCAGGATCACCCAAGTGGGTGAGATGATTGCGTGTGTGACTGTTTTTGAACACCCCGCCATATAGGCAGCCACACTCCGTCTTCAGGGGATTTGATCTCTGTCTCCAGAGAATGCCAGTTGTTGTGTTAGGAGCTCACCACGGCTGAAGATAATCTCCACATAACAGTACAACATAACAACATTTTGCTGTAGCCTTGGTTTTTGGCTGGAGTCAACAAATAACAACAGCCTTTGCCCAAGGCAAGCTGATCTGAGTATATGAAGATGATGTGCCTGTGTATCCATCTGCCAACCTGCTTATTCTATCTGATTATCTTAATGCCTGCTGTCTGTCTGTTTCTACATGCATAACTGCCTGTCATGCGTCTTTTTATCAATCGATCCACGAGTCCATGGATGTGGACTCCTCGTGTCTATCTGTTCGTCCATGTATCTATCCGTCTGTGTATGCTGTCTGGTCATACGTCTGTCTGTATGTCTGCCCCCTCCCCTTGTCCACCCCCACCCCCGCACCTCCCCCCCCCCCCCACCCCCGCACCCCAACGCACTCCCCTCCACTAGGTCTGCTTTTCTGCTTACCAATCTGCCCTCCTGCACAGCACGTTTGTTTAACTGCCTGCCTCGTTTGTGTGTGTGTGTGTGTGTGTGTGTGTGTGTGTGTGTGTGTGTGTGTGTGTGTGTCTGTGTGTCTTCTTCTGCCTGCTTTTCCTGTCTTTTTGCTCCCACTCTTTTCCTCATCCGTCCGTCATCGTATCTGTGCACACCTACATGTACAACGAGAACTGCCGGGGAGAAGATCAACTACATATCCATACCTTCCCACTCCGCACGTTACAATGGCGACAAAAACAAAAGCCAATTTCAAAAGAGCGTAAATCCCAGAGGAGACAGCGATTCCTCGATCCATATTCATCAAAGAGCTTGCTGACAAACTCTCGGCGTTGATGGCCCCGTGGTATTTCTGGTCCAGTTGACCGGGTCTCATGTGCCACCCTCAGCAAAGCCGTTTTCTTGATGTCATGACGTTTGTTCTGGCTAGAAGACAAAAGCCTGCCTGTGACTCCCTTGATCTCTAGACAGCTCAAGCACTAAATATTCATGAACTCGAATGGCGTTGAGTGGCAGGAAGAACAATTCTTGATTCATGCGTTTTGCATCTCTGGTCCAATGAAATCTGCATCCTCTGGTGTAGAGGGAACCAAACACGCCATAACTTGCAACAATGCCTGCCACCTTCGTCACTGATTATTCCAGAACACAGCTTGGAACGATTCAAACCTGTCTTGTATGGACTGATTAATCAAACGGCAATGCATTTAGTCAGCAATCTGACACAGCTCGTCACCTACACAGATTCGACCTGTCACGTGGTGACTGATTTACCGATTGACCCATTCCGTTTTTTCACTTCACAAGTCGTCCGCTTTTTTGGTGCTGTCTGCCTCGTGAATTGATGCTCTACCGACTCTCTCCATCTTTTTTAAATTCATGAATAAGCCAATTGAAAATTAAATTTACGATGCATTTCTTTGGAGTTAATGACGACACAAGTCTCTGAAATTATGCCTATGCTTACTAAAACATCGCCATCCGGAAATCCCGAAAGATCGAGAAGAATGCGCGCACTACGTTTTGGTCCAAGGACTCAAAGACTTTCACGCAATGCGCATACGCATGCATCTGCAAAAGAGGAATGTGTTCGCTATTGCGGAGGGTTGCTATTGCGGGGGACCGCTATTGCGGGATTTTTTTTGGTCAAAAGTTCTTAAGGCCATTTTGATTCTTTTGTCCTAAAACGCCTTAAAAAACATAAAAGTTTTGTTACTGTTTTAACTTAGAAATGTTTTCGGTTTTTATCAATAACGGGTGAAGCTTTATATTCTAACTATAACTCCATCCCACGTTTGACTCTCAACGGGTGGTCCCTACGCCCTAACTCCAGGGCCCGACGCTGATGTTGAACACAAACGTGACAAAAAGTAACGCGTCCGGGTTTAGGTGAAACTCCCCGGACAGGCTAAGTCAGTCAGGCGGGGTGGCGGGTGCGGCCTAGGCTGAGCGCTATCGGTAAAACCCGAAAAAAAAATCAGTTTTTTTATATAAAAAGTAACACAAATTTTAAGTTTTTTAATGTGTTTTAGGACAAAAGAATCAAAATGGCCTTAAGAACTTTTGACCAACAAAAATCCCGCAATAGCGGCCCCCCGCAATAGCGGCCCTCCGCAATAGAGAGCCGACCCCGCTTACAAAGACTGACAGGCTTGAAACCTCATCCACCCACCTATCCGTCCGTCCATCCGTCCATCCGTCCGTCCGTCCGTCCGTCCGTCCGTCCGTCCATCAATCCATCCATCCATCCATCCATCCGCCCGTCTATCCATCCGTCCTCCTATCCACCCAGACATTCATCTATCCATCCATCCTTCTCTCTCGTCCATCAGTCCATCCGTTCGTCTTCTTATCCATCTAGTCATCCATCCATCCATTTCGACCATCCTTTCATCCATCTATCCATCCATCCACCTATCCATCCTTTCATCCCCCAGTAACCAATGTCGCAACAAACAGCGTGTGTCTAAACATAGTGTTCGTCGATCTAAGAATAGATCTGGAAAACTCTACAAGTGACGTTCGTCCTACACAGTGCGTTCGTCGATCTACAAAAATAATGATTCTTGTCTTGTCAATCGACCGTGAATTTCCAATCTGTCCGTAGACCAACGTCCGTTCTATGTTTGGACACACGTTTTGGTGACAAAAATCGTCCCCTGTATTCATAGATATCGGGAAAATCGTCCGTCGATGTGAATAGACCTGGGAACCTCTGTGATCTAATTGTAGAAAGGCGCGAACCAGCTGTCCAATCAGCATGGCGCAACAAACTTTTTGCGCGAAAATGAAATCAGATCTATTAATATCGTCCAATAAAAATAACAACTAACACTCTCGACACACGTTTTTTGTTGCCACAAGCCCCACTGTTCCAGGGGGTTAAGGAAATTCAGTTCAAGATTCTAGCTCTAAACGTATGTACGAATGCACGCCTCTCCTGTTGCTACTGGCATCAAAGACCATACATTAGTAATGTATGGTCTTTGCTGGCATGCATCAGCTCAAAGATTATATAGTTACATATAGTTGTATGAATAGTCTTTGATCAGCTGTTGGGCACGGCTCGTGCTGAGCCTGCATCACAAGCAACGGGGTTGTGGAACTAGAGGAACCTCACTCACACAAACTGAAGTCGGCGGATTAAAAAAAGAAGTACAAGTCTTTGACGCGTGTGTAAATGTGTGTGTGTGTGTGTGTGTGTGTGTGTGTGTGTGTGTGTGTGTGTGTGTGTGTGTATGTGTGTGTGTGTGTGTGTGTGCATAGGTGTCAAGTCTCACGTATTTTGCGTGAGTCTCACGCAATTTCAGTGATTTTCAAGTCTCACGGCGTGAGACGAAAACCTCACGTAATTTTGCGTTTTTGTCGGACTGATTTTTTTAAAGGTTCGTCTGAGGACTGTGTGAAAGTGTACAAGCCTCGCGATAAGTCGCTTCTCCCGCATGCGTAGTGTGCCACAACAAAGAGATTCAAAGCGCAATAATGGCGTCTTCGAAACGCCTGTGAAAAGGGAAGCGGCTTAGGAGAGAAGAGCGTCAGCCGGCTGACGGCATACATGTACATGTACAAGTAACGCTGAATTGGAAATCTTGGCATTTGAACGAGAACGAGACCGCATTCTCCACTCCGTCTGACTTCGCACGCCCGGGGAGTTATGCTAAGATCCGGCCGCGTTTATGAATCTGCGTTTTGTGGCAAACGTCTTGTTCGGCGGTACTGTACGCCATGCACCTTAGCGGTCCGCGTGATTCGGGTGTAATCTTAAGCTAAACGACGTTTATTGGCTGCCGTCTTAGGAGAGAAGAGCGTCAGCCGGCTGATCTCTCAAATGTAGTTGCTGTAGACTGCCACTGTAGAATCTGTTCTTTGTGTGTGTGTGTGTGTGTGTGTGTGTGTGTGTGTGTGTGTGTGTGTGTGTGTGTGTGTGTGTGTGTGTGTGTGTGTGTGTGCAGTTCCAAGCGCAGAAACTACTACAAGAAGTTTCAACTCTTCACTGAAGTCGAAGACAAGATCATCTTGAAGCACTGCCCCACTAGGTGGCTGAGTTTGGAGAGAGTGGTGACTAGGATGCTAGAACAGTATCCCGCCCTGCTGAGTTACTTCAGAAGTCACGAGGATGGAGAGAAGCCAGGCAAGGTGAAGAACATCTTGCAGCACCTAGAAGACCCTATGACAGAGCTCACCTTCCGCTTCCTCAAGTTCGTACTCCCAACTCTGAACGACTTCAACACAGTCTTCCAGGCTGATGAGTCAAAGGTTGGCATGCTGATTTCAGAGATGAGAATCCTGCTGAGAAAGTTTCTTTGCAAATTTGTGAAGACGGATGTCATCAAGACCACTGAACTGACTGAAATTGATGTCTCTAACAGAAGCTGCCAGCTGGATGATTGTATTCTTGCTGTTGGCATGCCTTGTCGTACACGCCTTGCTGATGCTGACATCGCACCAGCCACAGAACACAAGTTCTTGCATGATGTTCGACAGTTCTACACAGCCTGTGTCCAGAAAATGTTGAACAAGTTCCCATTTGGAGATGAGATCCTGGAACATATTCAAGTCCTGGACCCCAGCAAGAGAGAGCAGCTGTCATACATTGACATTGTGACACTGGCAATGAAATTTGCTGATGATGTTGACCAGGAAGACCTGAAAGAGGAGTGGGAAGACTTTCAACTCCTGGGTGAGGGTGAGCTGGTACTTTTGGATCAGAATGGAAAAGCCAAAAAAATGGATGTTGTCTGGAAGGAGATCCTCACAATGAAAACACCTTTTGGAGAAGTTAGGTTCCCTCTGCTTGGCAAAGTGCTGCCTGCTCTTCTGTGTCTGCCCCACAGCAATGCTGACAGTGAGAGAGTGTTCTCAATGGTGAGAAAGATCCACACAGATGCCAGAAGCAGTCTGGCTCCTGACACCCTGGCAGCTTTCTTGCAAGTGAAGATGAACTCTGATGAGTGTTGTCATGATTTCCAGGTGACTACCACAATGCACAAGAGTGCAAAGGCTTGTACTGATGAGTACAACAAAGAACATCTGTGACTGTGAGGTACTGTAGCAGGATGTAAATAGAGAACTGAACATGTGAGTGAGGGGGAGCAGTGGATGTAAATAGAGAACTGTCAGAACTGAACATGTGAGTGAGAAGGATCAGTGGATGTAAATAGAGAACTGTCAGAACTGAACTTGTGAGTGAGGGGGAGCAGTGGATGTAAATAAAGAAGTCAGAACTGAACTTGTGAGTGAAGGGGAGCAGTGCTGTGGATGTATATAGAGAACTGAATATGTGAGTGAAAAGAAGCAGTGGATGTAAATATAGAACTGAACACACAACTAATGAGTAAGCCTAATGTGGAGCAGTGGATGTAAACCAAATGAGTGATGTACAGTACTATTTGATATTAGCAGTATACATGTGCTTGTGTAATAAAGAAAAAACAACATATTTGCCGTTTTCACGGGTTTTATTTCATTGCCGCGCGAATCTCATGACAAAGTGAGCAATCTCATGACAAATCATGCAAAATCTCATGACAAAACACTAAAAGTACTTGACACCTATGTGTGTGTGAGTGTGTGTGTGTGTGTTTGTGTGTGTGAGTGTGTGTGTGTGTGTATGTATGTATGTGCATGTGTATGTCTGTCTGTGTGTATGTGTGTGAGTGAGAGAGAGAGAGAGAGATGACTGAAAATGCAATTCATGATATCACTAGAAGGCTATGAGAAAGTTAGCTTGTAACACCATTGTAAGGCCTGCACTGGCGATAAGGAATTTGCTACTGGACGGATATGCCTCCCATCATCAAAGAAATTCTCTCTGATCATCCATCCTTTTGGAAGAGTGTGAACTGATGAGTCATATTTGTGGGTTATGCTCCGGGAATATCAACACAGCGCACAATTTTGCCCTGCTCGACTTAATCCCCTACGCTAACTCAAACCCATCCAACCCCTACCACCCCCACTGTGTATTCCCCTACCCTAACTCAAACCCACCCAACCCCTATCCCCATTCACCCACCCACCCCCATCCCCACCCCACTGTGCGTCTACCTGCAGAACGTGATTTCTGCTGCGATGGAAAACACTGCACATGGTGGGAAGTATTTGCCTGTATAAATCAAAATTCATCCACATTCCTGATTGCGGCATGAGCATCTTCAGGGTGAACACGAAGTTCCCATCAACAGAGCTTCACCAGACCTAGATGCTTCTTCTCGTCTCCATTACCCTCCAAGTACACCTCTCTCCCTCTCATCGGACATATTGAGGTGTTTTTCCTCCCTTCCCCTCCGTTTGGAAAACACTTAGTCTCCAAGCAGAGAGAGCTCTACCAGGCATTTCGAAGCCGGATTCTGCGTTGGAAAACAATTGTCTGTTTCAGTTCCCCTCACATTCTCGTTCAACGAACAACTTCGTTTTCTTTCAGGCTAGCCTGCCTGTTTCAATTTCTGTGTTGATTTGGTTCGCACACGGTAGAGAGGAGGAAGGGATACGGAAGGAACACAGGTACACAAAAGAGTTCTCTACTGGTGCTCTCCCTGGCTTGGTGACTCTTCCCTTAGAGTCTAAATTACAAATGGGAAAACGTGAAGGGAGAGTTTATCACAGCTGCTATCAAGGCACGTGGTGGGAAAACTCCATTGGGTGTACACATGCAGTTGGTGTTTGGCCAGGTCTTTCACTCACGTCCGTCCGTCCGTCCGTCCGTCCGTCCGTCTGTCCGTCAAGGTGTCTTCATCTCGTCTCACCGTCCGATTGTGTGCATGTCATGGTTTTATTCTTTTGTATGCACAATTTACTGCTTACATGCCAGCAGATTTGTAGCCTACGTCTTCATGTCTGCCTGTCCGTCTAACTGCATACAATTGTCTTGTCTCATTCGTGTTGTCTGTTTGCTTCAATGCCTCTTTTCTTCTCTCTGTCCGTCCGTGTCCGTTCGCCCGCCCGTCCGTCTGTGTGTGTGTGTGTGTGTGTGTGTGTGTGTGTGTGTGTGTGTGTGTGTTTGTCAGTCTGAATCTGCCAGTCTAAATACGTGTCACGTGCACTTCCCTGAATGCTTGCTTACTTACATTCACTTCTCTCATCCCGCTTGCCTGCTTGCTAGCTCACCTGTTTTTGCTATCTGTGCGTCTTTGTCCGTCTGCGTATTCGCCATCTATCACGGTAAGACATTGTTCGGAAACGAAGGTAAAACAAGAAGGAGCTGTTTCTTCTACGTCCTTAAGGAAGGAACTTGTCAACACCATGTCGTCTTCATTCTGCGTTTCTGTCTGTCTCCTTTGGATCCGTACTTGCCCAGGAGTGCAGTAGGAAGGTTGCGCGGAATCATGGGATCGATATCAGTATGGGACTCATTAGTGGCACAAAGCAAATTTTCTCAAAATAGATATGTTCAGCAGTTGCATGGGGAGCCAGTAAGGGCAACACAGGAGACGAGACCACAATGCCCATTTTTCCTAATCCTTGAACTATCTCCACGCATGACGTAACATCTGTATACACAGGGAAGAAATGGGAGTTAATACATCGGTACTTCACCAGCCAAACTGCCTCCAAGCTCATACAGACACTGAATCCAAACTGTCCTGCTTGTTATAGAGTCTTACATCTGCACAACGCAGCATGCGATAGTACGAAATGGTACCTGATGGTGGCATTGGTACGATGCGTAGTATCGGACCTTTCATCGCTGTCCGCCACAGGCACTGTGACGCATGCCTCTCGGTTCTCGAGCTCTGGGACTGGTCCCGTCTCCTCACTTGTTCTCTCTCCATGGCAACAGCACCGTGACGAACTGGCTGTTTGCGTGCGCATGGCCGTTTTCACCAAAGAATCGCATCAATCGAAAGAAGAGGAGAGGAAGAAACGTCCGAGAGGTGGAAGGGGAGGTCAGTAGGGAAGGGCGGGCTACAGGAGAAAGGAAGAGGACGGAGAGTGGGAGAACAGGGGACTAGGAGACGGAGAAATGGTGGTGCGGAAAGACTGAGGGACAGAACGCTGCATAGATTATTTCACAAGGTGCAAAATTCATAACTGAAATGATAGGCAGATCCATGACCGAAACCGCAGTCGAAAGACGTCCATACTCGAACGCATTTCTGCGCCAGGAATCGTCAGGTTAAAATTGTGCAGTCTTACCAGGAGGATACCTTCCATTGTCATCATTCCCCTGGAAAACATTGTCTAACACTAGGAAAACCAGACGTACTTTTCCTTTGATAAGTATAGCAATGGATGAATGTAGTTTCACAGCACAATACGATCATATTGTCGTAAAAGGGAATATGCAAAATGATAGTCTACAGAGCATTTTGACGTTTAACACTATACCGTGTCATGGTCTGCCCTGCCTCACCCTCTGCTAGACTAAGACGGAGCTGTGCCTTGAATCAGCAGCACATGCAGGTCAAAATGAATGAGGCGCTGATTCTACAATTATCTTGCACGCGTGGCTGGGTTTAAGGCTTGGCTTGAAAACCTTGACTTTCCCTGTCCTCGTTTTTGCTTTTTTGATATATGCTTGACTTGTTTTCCTAACACTAGGCGGCATGCGTCCTGCTGGCCTGCTTCACAGCAGTGACCTCATATTTCCTAACCTCCCTTTCCACTGCCGCCTGCAATGGTTCAGTCATACGTTCGTTTGAACTGAAGTTGTAGACAAACGAGACAGACGCTTGACTAAACTTATTTTAATCTTAAGATGCTCACATAAAAACTTATCTACGATATGGCATCCTAACTACTGTGTATTTGTTTGCAAGAGGTGCGCGAAGGAGGATGATAATTTCATCAAGAAGATAAATACCTATAGGTTATACACCAATAATGTCCCCCGGAAGATTGTCCTAGCTGTAAATATCGTCTGTTACTTATCATTTTTTGGAACTTTAGGTTTTCCCAGATAATCGACCAAAAGCTACTAAATCCATTTTTGACGGATTTTACTTGCATTCTTAATAAGTGTATGAAATGGCAACGTGTTCTGAAGAAGTGTTCCGCGTGTATCAAGACAGCAATGTTTTGTCTCCTTCACGTTCAATATTTTGTTACTTTCGCGATGCAGAGAATATCGCCAAGGACTGGCCTTAATGGCAGTCCTCCTGTTGACATCTCCCCCCTTTAGACAAAACGAGGTGTCGTATGATCGTTACCTGCACAAACGTTTGCCATGTTATATAAGTTAGCCTTAGAGTGAAACGTTCAGACTCTCTCAACGAGCTGCGCTTAGAGCAGGAAAAAAAGAGCGCGTCAGAAGGTCTTCCAACTCAGGATAGAATCACTCTTCGTGTAGCCCTGTGAGAACTCCAGTGGTCTCCCACTCCTCATCCCTCAGTTCATGCATGCGTCCCTTCCCCGAATGCCTGGCGCTCGCACTGGCGTTGCAGCGACTTCATTCTCACTTAGCATCTCTTGCATGGAGACGACACTTAGCTGCCTACCGGTTATTTGCATGCAGCCATTTCCTGATTTTCTGTCCCATGACGTCCTCGTGATTACTGGGGTGCGTTGCTCAGCCTACCTAGTTGGCAAATAAGAGGGCGGTGTCACCATGTGCTAAACATTTACATCTGCTTTCATCATGTTGACACATGTATGTCGACGTTGACACCAGCCTATTCCTCGCAAGGCTTTGCAAGGTTCCCAACGAAAGCAACCCTCCTTTCACCTCCAGTCATCCCGATGCAAGGGCCAGTTGAATGTTCTTTACCCTTTCGGTTTCCGCTTTGGGATACAATGTTTATCTTCAAGCAGGAATTATATATTTACAAGTTTACTGTTCGTCGGGCGTCAGAATAAAAATGTGTTTACGTGTCTCCTCTTATAAATAGTTCTGAAGATCTGTGTGATTATAACTAACGGCTATGTGTGCTCCATATTTTACGGGTTGAAAGGTTTTACGGCAAGAATCTCAGCGTAGTTAAGAAATTTCGCCTTGAACTCAAGACGAAAATGGCATTGTGAGAGTTCCATTTCATCTTAAATATAGTGTCTTTGCTGCGATGTATGTTTCCGTACAGGAACAACAAACTCGGCCCCCAAGGTCAAAACACGTCATTGTTGCGGAAGCTCACACAAGTGATGGATAGCTTCACTGGTCTTCTTGCTTGCATCACGCCGCATTCGACCTTGGCCGGCAAAACAAGGCTCACCGAGAGCTGCTGGAGAAGTATTCTGTGAACCCGAGTCGGCGAAGTCTCTAGTGAACTAGAATGCTGAAGAAGTTCCGTTGCGGAATCCAACTGGAGAGACTGAAAAGCCAGGCAGGTGTGCACCGGACGGACGCGTTTATTCAAAGTAGAGGGCAGGCCTTTGGTAATTTACACAGATCTCTCTCTCTCTCTCTCTCTCTCTCGCCCTCTCTCTCTCTCTCTCTCTCTCTCTCTCTCTCTCTCTCTCTCATCCTCTCCCTTGCCCTCTCTCTCTCTCTCTCTCTCTCTCTCTCTCTCTCTCTCTCTCTCTCGCGAATTCTTTCTCTTTCTCTTTCTCTCTCTCTCTCTCTCTCTCTCTCTTCTCGGGTAAATTAGTGTCTTAGTGTCTCAAAAAGACCCGAAAAGACTGGAAAAGACACTAAATTACAAGAGAAGACCCGAAAAGACACCCGAAAACACCCCAAAAGACCTGGGTCTTTTCGGGTCTTTTCGATAAAAATCACTGCTCTCTTTTGGGGTCTTTTCGGGTGTCTTTACGAGTCTTTTCGGGTCTTTTCGGGTCTTTTGGGGTCCTTTCGGGTGTCTTTTCGGGTCTTTTGGATAAGGGCATTTTTGGGTCTTTTCGGGTGTCTTTTCAAGTCTTTTCGGGTCTTTTCGGGGGTCTTTTGGGGTGTCTTTTCGGGTCTTTTCCGGTCTTTTCGATAAAAATCCCTGCCAGTGATTTTTATCGAAAAGAAAGACCCGAAAAGACCCGAAAAGACACCCGAAAAGACCCGAAAAGACAACCGAAAAGACTCAAAAAGACCCGAAAAGACTCGAGAAGACCCGAAAAGACACCCGAAAAGACCCCAAAAGAGGGCAGTGATTTTTATCGAAAAGACCCGAAAAGACCCGGGTCTTGTGGGGTGTTTTCAGGTGTCTTTTCGGGTCTTTTCGGGTGTCTTTTCGGGTCTTTTCGATAAAAATCACTGCCCCTTCTGTAGCTATGCCAGACATCTGTTCCACAATAGCTTTCACAGCCTCATCAACGATTCTCTGCACCTCGTCTGCTTCAACAGGCCTGGGTTGGCGCTCGATGTCATTGCTCAAAAGCAGAATTCCAAATGGATCGAAGGTGTACATCAAGGTGATCGTCTGGAGAGTAGCTTCATGCGACGCATTAGCGTGCATGTTTATGTCATACATCGCCAATACCAAAGTCGAAACACAGTTCGAAAGGCATAGTGCCTGTCCCAACATGGCGTACTCATACATCGTGCAGAGTCCAACAGTGCAGATCATAAGGTTGTACGCTGCACATACCTTGCGACGTTGACGCGGCTTCCCGCAAGCAGCAAACACACCAATTCGGCGTCGATAGGTCTCAGCATCAACACCCATGGTTGACGTGAACAGTGTTCACTCAATTCAGCACAACTGTATCTCACATCCAAAAAATGTCCCTTAAATACTCCGGAAAGACGTCAACAACAGACTCATCCCCAATGTTACAATCAAAGAGAGCTTTTCACATCACCTTGACCGCTGAAACGCTTCACTGGAAGACACTGTCTCAAGACAACAGTCCAAAACTGCGGAGCTCAGCCTCACACGTCCGCACACAACGAGTGCAACTGAGAGAGTCAGAGAGAGAGAAAGAGAGAGAGAGAGAGAGAGAGAGACAGAGAGAGAGAGAGAGACAGAGAGAGAGAGAGAGAGAGAGAAAAGACGCCAGTAACACGCACTCAGACGTGCAGACATCCACCTAAATACTCATCCGCACACACCACACATGCGCACTCACACACATTCGTACCCTCGCAGATAAATGCACACACACGCGCGCGCATAAAGACGAATGCACGCACACTCATACACATACACAGGCACACACGCACACGCACGCTCGGCTGCACATACACACACATGGAGGGAGGGGTGTTGGGGGGCTAGGCCAACACATGGTGTGGACGTCTACTGCCTGGAAGAGTATACAGTATATATTGTTGTCTCTTTGTGTACCAAGCACTCATTAAACACATGCTCTGTTCTGTGCTGCGGACTCAAGAGGGTGGCCTCAGGGTGGCTGGTCAGATACCCCCTTGACATAGGTCACTGCAAGGACTCATGAAGGACGGACTACAGAGTGAGTAGCAATTTGTACTCGTGCTGCCCAGTTCTATCCCGTTCTCATCGCCAAATCAGCCACTACTAAAGACACACGCGAACAGATGGGCGCCTTTGGCCAGTGATAATAATCGTACTGCTGACCTAGAGAGCGTTACTTGACAGCCCACACGACAGACAGGAGAGAGTAGTGAAGGATCTATTTCGTAGTTTCATGCAAACATTGTAAATGTACGCGTTGCTGTTCTCAAATATGAAAAAAGCAGTAAAATCCATCACCCATTTGGGTAACCTTTTATGCTCTCTCTCTCTCTCTCTCTCTCTCTCTCTCTCTCTCTCTCACTGTCTCTCTCTGTGTGTGTGTGTGTGTGTCTCGCTCTCTCTGTCTCTGTCTGTCTCTCTCTGTGTCTCTCTCTCTGTCTCTCTCTGTGTTTTTCTCTCTGTCTCTCTCTCACTGTCTCTCTCTCTGTCTCTCTGTCTGTCTGTCTCTCTCTTTCTCTCTCTCTTTCTCTCTCTCTCTCTCTTTCTCTATCTCTCTCTCTCTTTCTCTGACCCACTGTATCTCTCTCTGTCTCTGTGTGTGTCTCTCTGTGTCCCTCTATGGGTGTCTGTCTCTGTCTCTCTCTGTGTCTCTCTCTGTCTCTCTCTCTGTCTCTCTCTGTCTCTCTCTGTCTCTCTCTCTCTCTCTATCTATCTATCTATCTATATATATATATATATATACATATATATAAGCCCTAATCGTTCATCTCCCCAGCGTCAGCGACAGAAGCCGAGCAGCATTTTGTTCGCGCATAAATACAGATACGTGACAGGTGATCGTTTTAATTCGTGTCCGCTCTGCAGAGAACGAGAAGAAACAGAGACTCATTTTCTTCTCTATTGTCCTTTATTGCATGATTTAAGGGAACGTTTCTTATTTGTTTCTTTAGATTTTCTAAGTCGATGAACCAGTAACATCTCTAATGTCCAGTAAGCAAATGAAGACCATAAGATCAACTAGCATGTTTTTGTATAAGTCTTTTAAACGTAGACAGGATGCGCTTGAGTCCGCGGAGCGGGACAGCTTTTATATCTGTAAAAAAAATTCTCTTGGATGTATTGGCATGTATTGACAATGCACTTGAAATGTACTGTTACTATATACTTGAAATGTGTTGACATGCACCGACACTGTACACTTGAAAGGGGCCGGTGGCCTATTCAATAAATTTATTCGTTCGTTCGTTCACCAGATTACAAATAGCCTTTCCTTATGTTGCGTGCACGTGGTCTGGGAACCAATGTTGTGTGCACGTGGTCTGCTACTTGCGGTCCGTCCCAGCTTGCGCCAGGAAAGTACAAGCAGAACAGGCGTGTGTTTTCTACAGGATGTTTATTTCTGGACTGGTCAACGCTTCTAGCAATTACTTGTGCACCCACAGTGGTCACTCGTGCTGCTCAGGCTGCGCCTCAATACGGCACCGACAGCCTCTCTAGCGCTCTCAGCTTCCAGTCACCCGTGCAGGACAGGCTGCGCCTCAATAAGGCTCCCGACAGCCCTCGAAGCACTGGACAGCCCGTCACCAGTCTCCTGATCCAGTCTCAGTCACCTCTTAGTCTCCTTCACCTCTCTCGTGTTGCTCATGTACATACGAATATATAATGCTGTGCTTTGGGTTTGAGAGTATTTCCCAGCGACCTCTGTTCTGCCACGTCAGCATACTCTAGGGCCAATCGGTGGTCAGATGCTTACTGCGCAGGGGGATGGAGAGTTTCCAGTCCCCACCCCGCCCCCATCCAGCATTCTGCTGACTCACCCTGACCCTCTGCGCTGACCAGGTTGACCAGGCAGAAATTCGCCTCCACCCCCTCTCACAGACAAAGGAGGCGCTGACTCATTCTGACCCCCCTCTTACAAAGGAGGGAAAGCCCCCCCCCCCCCCCCCCCCCCCCCCCGGAACCTTCCACAGTCACTTGTACCTTACATTCACATCCACAGGCATTTCACATTCCTTCTCAACACTTATGTGCTATTACATTTCATTCTAATGCTTCCCTTCATTTGAGGCAGTTTTAAATTCATATGCAAGCATACTGTGTGGGTTGGAAATAGTCATGAAAATTAACCCCAACATGCAAGAGGTTTTGGGCTCCAACTAGATGTATTATGAATAAAAGTGTGCTCACCAAATTCTTACACGGCATCTGCACAGAAATGAACAAACGCGTCGATAACACCAAACTGCCGCAACACAACTACGGGGGTGGTGGGAGGGTACGTGGGGGGCCGGGGTGTCAATTTCACGGAAAGTCTACAATTTATAAAACGGTTTGAAAGGTTGAGAAGAAATGGTGGTGAAAACAGGAGAAGGGGTAGGGGTGCGTGGGACAGAATGGAGATAGAAGAAAAGTTGCTGTCAGACTGAGGACATCATCCTTACCGGTCCGAAACGGCGATGAAAGGGAGAATACACTCGGGCAGGTGCCTATCAGATGACAAGGAGAGGGGACGGCGGAGGAGTGAGACACTGCAGCAGTCGGCACTCTGTTGAGAGAGGGGCAAACCGGCCTGCCTCTCTCTCTATCTCCACCGTTGTGTAGCGCTCTGTTCAGTCACTCACTGAGGGGCTCTCTACCTCTCTGTTGCCTGTAGCCACTAAAGGCAGCGTGCCCTCTCCCGCCTCTGACAAGACTGACGGTGTGGAGCTGTCTCCGCTCACTTCGCTGTCTTTACAACTCGCCCCTGCCTCCACGCCTCGTCCCCTCCCCCCTCCCCCCTCCCCCTTCCCCTCCCCCAATTACACCTCCTCCTCCCCCCCCCCTCCCTTCCCCTCCCCCTTCCTTCCCCCTCCATCCTTTGATGCCCTCCATCTCATTTCACTAGATTTCGTCAGCGAAACTTTTAACCTTTTAACCAGCATACGTTGATCGCAGTCTTCCGAACACCAGGATGAGCCTGTCAGCCTCCCCCTATTAGAAACACAATAACTCGCCCTTGTTTGTTTTTTCAGGTCATAGGAGTTTACTGATATATTCTCTCTCTCTCTCTCTCTCTCTCTCTCTCTCTCTCTCTCTCACACACACACACACACACACACACACACACACACACACACACACACACACACACACACACACACACACACACACACACACACACACACACACACTCACACGTTACTAAGTACTTTGCCTGCGTTCTGTGCACAATAATAAAGTGCTATGCCTTTTCATATGGCTCTGTCCTTCTGCAATTTGCTGTTTCTGGCAGTGGACACCCCATCGTCTTTCTACTGACATTCTTTTCACTGGAAGTTGCCCTCTCTTTCCCCCACTACTTCTCATCGACTTGTTCCAACCGAATGAACATGCTTCAGAGATACAGACTAGTGTATGGAACATCCCAGAGACGCAGTATTTTATCTTATGAAATACATGCCTTGATTTTTTTTAACTCGACGTATTACCCCGCAGAGAAAATCTCTCTCTCTCTCTCTCTCTCTCTCTCTCTCTCTCACACACACACACACACACACACACACACACACACACACACACACACACTCACGCGCGCGCGCAGGCGCCTTTTTACGTCAAGGTCTCACGGGTGTAAAGTCTTTCAATGAGCTTGTATATGTACTACTTTAATACAGACTGGTTTTTTAATAAGCCTTGTTTTGCGCATTGCAGGCAGAAGGATGTACACAGTGTGTGTGTGTGTATGTGTGTGTGTGTGTGTGTGTGTGTATGTGTGTGTGTGTGTGTGTGTGTGTCACATCCATGACTTGTGTAATATGAGAAACATTCTAATGTAATTCTATATGTATCATATCAAATTTTCCAAACTGTAATTTGAACTGTTTGGGTCGTCGATCTCAATAAAGTCAGTCAAAATCTCTCTCTCTCTCTCTCTCTCTCTCTCTCTCTCTCTCTCTCTCTCTCTCTCTCTCCGTCCGTCTGTTCGTCTGTTCGTCTGTCGTCCATCGTCTGTCTGTGTATGTGTCTGTCTGTGTGTATATATCTGTGTGTGTGTGTGTTTGTCTGTCTGTCTGTCTGTCTGTCTGTCTGTCTGTCTGTCTGTCTGTCTGTCTGTCTGTCTGTCTGTCTGTCTGTCTGTCTGTCTGTTCCTTTCTCTCTCTCAATTAGTCTATCTTTCTTTCTCTGTCTCTCGATATGTCTCTGTCTCTCTCTCTCTCTCTCTCTCTCTCCCCACCCTCACCCCCCATCCCCTCTCTCTCTCTTTGCCCGTGTTTGCGCTTGTGTGAGTGTGTGTGCGTGTGCGTGCGCGCGCGCTCGTGTGCGTGTATGCATGTGTGTGTGCATGTGTGTGTGTGTTTGTGTGTGTGTGTGTGTGTGTAGGGATTTTTTCCCCCTGAATCGATGTAGGTCACAGGCGGAAGGCTTACATCGATTCTTCAGGGTATTGTTCTCCCGTGATAAGACAGCCAGGTGAGGGCTCGAAATGTCAGCCGTGCTCTTGAATGTATCAAGTTGCACATTCTTAGCTTGATCAGTACAGCAATACGTTGAAAACGGGTTTACATACACGTGGAACTTATTTTGTCCAGCCAAGCATGAAGTCAGTCATACTGGTTTGATAAATGTTGGATGTTTCACGCCCCACAAACCGTTAGTATCCTGCTAGAGAGTGCATGTTTCTCCGCTTTTTAAAAACACATTTCAGCAAGCAAACTCTTTCCTACCGGATATGTGGCGCTCTATGGCCGAGTGGTATGCAAGCGTGGCTTGCAGTCGTTTGCGGCTAGTGGGTGTGGGATTGCTGCAAACTGTGTGGTTCCCAGGGTTCCATCCTTAAGCACGATGCTTAGCTCACATTGCTTCTCAACCCAAGAGTAATACCGAGTACTTGTGAGGGCAGAGATGGGTCACTGTAGTGCGATGAAACAACGTTTTGGCCATGAAGCCACATCGGATTGGAATCCTTACCACAGAGTGGAGGTGGTACTGGAACCTCAGTGCGTGCGTCATTACCGTCTGTCACTGGGTTTTAAAAAATTCTGTAAAATTCTGCACATGTGAAATTTGTTTTAGAAGACGGGACGAGGATGGCTGAGAGCAGAGAGAAGAGGTTGAAGAGCGAGTAGAAGCAGGCGTAGGAGGTGGGGGGTGGGGGTGGGGGTGGGGATGGAGGGGTGGGGTGGGGCATGGGGGAAGATAATAAAGGACGTGAATTGTTTTAATTTATTTAAAAGTTAGTAAAATATGAATAGTGCTAATTAAATTGGTGGCATAGCGTGGGGAAGTTTGTGTTGTATTCACGTGTGTGTGTCAGTGTAATAACGTTCTCACAAGAGCCCACGTAAGACGAATGAGATTTTGTTAACAGAAAATAAAATAAAACAGTATCTTGCCTTCTCTTGTCTTCTCCAATCTTGTCTTATCTCGTCATCAGGTGCCAAAGAAGGATTAACCATGCGGCTCCCTGTGCCAAGTGCCACACGAGCTCTCAAGGCCCTAGCAGCTGGTCGTGTCTCCTTATATCTCATTAGAGGGATGCAGAGAGGAAGATACAGATAAATTTGCCGTTTATCGAGATCTCTCGGGGAGGCTTAAGTTCTATAACCACTGCAGTAAAGGTAAGAATTCTTCCACAAGGCGGGAAGTGAACGGAAGAGAGTACGCTACCCTGAGAAGGCCCGACCTCTCACCTCATACAGTCACAGTAGTGACAACTGGTCTGTAGGTGTAAATTCGACCTCTACTTGATGTAAACAACACATTACCTGCATGGCGAGCACATCTACCTCGTGTGGACACCCCAGGACAGAAGGAACCAGATGAAACCAGTAAGGTTTTGAGAGCAACAATGCAAAGCACCCCGCGATCTGACCCCGACTGGCTGGATTAGTCACGACTATGACTTGCTGTCACACGCCTCCTCCCCAAAGTGTATTGACCGTCACTGGGTTAGTTTCCTTCTGGTCTTTTGAGCGTCCTCTTTCTGCCTCGCCCTACTACACGCTCTGTCCTACACTCCTCCCCGCCCTCTTCTCCTCCTCCTCCAGCCTACCCAGGCGCCCTCACGTCACGTGACATTTAAACTATTCTCCTGTTTGGAAAGATCTCTTTGAACATCTTCCTTCACAGGTGAATCGTTTTTCATCTTGTATTCAATCTCTTTCCCTCACTTTTCACGATTATTCCAATATAGCCCATAAGCAAAATGTCCAAAATCAAAAGGGAACAAACGTACCTTATTTCTCTAATAAACACACACACGAAAGCAAACAACAACCACACACACACACGCGCGCGCGCACGCACGCGCGTACACATACACATGCACGCACACACACACACATACCCACAAACACACACACGCGCGCACACACACACACACACACACACACACACACACACACACATTCAAACACACCAACGAAAACACCAACTTCAACCACGCTACCAGTGTCTGTTGTTTTGAAAGGCTGTCAGGTTTCAAAAAGCGAACATCGTTCGTTATCTATGGGTCTCTCCACTGTCAATACATGAGGCCTTGCATCCTAATAGGTGAAAATACTGATGGCAACAGAAGTCAAACCGAAGGTCGTCGTCGTATTTGTCATCATCATCATCAGCAGCAGCAGCAGCAGCAGCAGCAGCTAGCGTCGTCGTCGTCGTCGTCATCATCAACATCATCGTTGTCGTTATCACCGCCGCCACCACCATCACAACCACCATTACCATCATCACTTAACTAAGAGGCAAGGCAAGTAATATCAGCGCAAGAAAACCGTGCTTGCTTGTTACTACTGAAACAATGCATACAGTATACTGGTAAAGGTTCAAAAGCCCAGTTAGATTTTAGCAAGAAAATGACGAGGACGACAGTCGTTCTCAGAGTAATAAAATGACGAATTCCATGTTTGAGCATTTTGTCAAATTGTTTGAATGTGTGTGAAACATTCAAGAAAACAATGGCTTAATATGATAAAGATGGCTTACTACTTTGGTACCAGCTATTAAGATTGCCTCGACGCAGTAGAAGCGTTTGGACATAAGACACAATTTCTTTCCTGCATTCTGCTTAGGTGGAGACTATAATGTATAAGTATAAGGGAGGTACGCGTGCCGACGAAACTGAAATCTGTCCATTGTTGATTTGGTTGATTTGCCATGGCGCACTTCAGAATCAGTTCAGGTGAGGAGGATAGGCGACAAAGCAATCTATTGTGGATTTACCATTGCGCACTACACAAGCAGGGCAAGAAGAGAGGGAACTGGTGCAGAGCAGTGCTTTAGTTAGGCTGAGCAAGGCAACTCGACACGTCCATCCCAGCACCTCAGTCTGACTACGCACCACTCAACGGTCATCGGTTCCCAGAGACACGTTCGCATCCAATACCCATATCAAACCGTAACAATCCTCAGTGCAGGAATGATATGCATCTGACCTAGGGTCGTTTACAGTTGTTTCCGTAGGGGGTCTGTGGAATATGTACTGCTTATTTCCGGTTCCACGCACTATGTTTTCCTTGGCACAGCTGGTAGAAAAGGCGGGATACGGAGAGATTTCGAAGGAAATCCCGGCACAAGGTTTGATTTGGACTGTTCCCACGCTGCTCCTTCATCTAGCTGCCATGGTAGACAGACCAGCAAAAGAAAATCTACCAGCGGTCTGCAGGACACGGCAAGGTCGAGCACTTCAGTGCACACAGTCCTGAACTGACAACTGACGATAGTCAGCTGTCGTAGCAGAATGCCCAGGGTCTTTGACTGTTCACAACTGTTTTATTGAATGCTCTTTTGTAGGATTTTAAGATTTAGGACGTTTGTAGATATGCTTGTAGATGACAGCCTCTATGCACTACATGTATTTGTATTACCTTTAAATCAGTTCGATTAATTTTGACCGACTTGGCTTTTGGGCAGTTGGTTCATGGTTGTTTTTTGTCGGTCGCACAATGTCGACCTTGATTAATCTTGCACCTGCTTCTTTTATCTAGTCATTACAAGGGTACTTGTTGTTTAATGTATATGTTTTTCACGCAATTCTCTTTACCTAATCTCTTGAATATGTAACATTGTCATCGGCCTCGACTCTCCTCTGACATTCTTTCGTTACTGAAAAAAAATCTTAGTCGAACATTTACCCGATTTTGTTTGTTGTTGGTTGCCCCCGTAGCCACCCTCGTTTCCATTGTCATCATTTTTCCTTGTCACCTTTTTGTTGTTGTTGGGTTTATGCTTTTTTTGTACACGTGGTCGAAAACTAAGTCTTGTCGCCAGATTTTCAATGAAACATGCTGGTCCCGAGTGGTCAGCTGGTTTTAAAGGCGGACGGAATGTCAATGTCAAGGTGAGATACTCCATGTCTCTGAGAGAAATAGGCAGTCAAGAGGGCGTCGCATTCACTGCATGGAAATGGATTCGCTGTCCTTGTTAACCCTCATTTATGAGGCACATTGGGACACTAACGTAATCATGATGGCCAGTCTTGTTTGTCTGAGCTCTGCTTCCCATTCTTCTTATGTGCTTCAGCCCCTTTCCTTCCTCAGTCTCCAGATCTCTCCTCCCCATTCTCCTCTGCTCCCTCTCCTCATTTCTCTCCATCTAATCGCCTATCACTCTTGCTTTGCTCTACATACTTCACCTGTCATACTGTAATTACCAAGTCAGGTCATTCTTCTCAACCTAACCAACAGTTATCTCTAGTGCCACTCGTCCTTGTAAAATAAATGGCGTGTCTCTTTGTACAAACGACATCATCGTTCCTCATTTGTCCAGTCAAGTGACACGTGCTTTCCACATTCTCAGACAGACAGACAGACAGACAGACAGATAGACAGACAGACAGACAGACAGACAGACAGACAGACAGACAGACAGACAGACAGACAGACAGACAGACAGACAGACAGACAGACAGACACACGGACGGACGCACGCACACACACACACACACACACACACACACACACACACACACACATAACCAATTTTCAAAATTTAGAATCATTTGTTACAACAGGGAGCTTGAAATGATCCACTGCTTAAGTTTTAGTGCGTGAAGATGCCGTCCAGTAAATCAGTTACTCACGTTCTCCTTTCCATTGCCCCACACTTTGACACCCAGGTCCAGCACCTGCGCCTGGCTCTGTACTAACACTACACGAGAACGGCCCATTCGCAGTCGGAAACGCTGGACTGTTTAAAGGTGAGAGCACCTTGTGGGGAAGCAGGGGACCAGTTACAACCTCGGCTTCAATACATTCGTTTCCAAGATGGAGGCACTTAACTCTCGCTTGTCCGTGAAAGTGCCGGGTGTTGGTGCAAGTGCCGTTTTTTAGAGAGACAAGGTGGCCATTCAGGGAAATTTCCCTTCAAAGACCTTGCTTAGGGACGAGGAATGCCGAGAAATAGGGAAACACGAACTGCCGGAGAGAGCTATTTCCACCGTTCACTGGCAACTTGACACTCGTAATGACCTTCGCCACACGCTTTTACTGATCAGTGCCGGACAGCTGCGCTTTTTACGTGACTGTGAGTCTTGTGCGAGGGAGTGCGTGAGAGCGTCCTTTTCTCTATGTTTGCAATCAGCTAGTTGCCCGTGTATGTCTACATATCTGTCTAAACGAATCTTTTGTTTCCACAGAAGACCATTCGACAATCGACCATGCACTTTATACCATATCACAGCAATAAAACATGTGTACGGTGGTGGTCGAGGAAAACCGTACCGTAAGCTTCTTTTGTCTGCTATCAGAAGGTTTTGATTCAATGAACAGAGCATGCCGATGGTATGTTCTTGAGAATTTGAGTAAGTCGACCACACACACACACACACACACACACACACACACACACACACACACACACACACACACACACACACACACACACATTCTCTCAAGGTTGTGTAATCAGAAGTGTGGGAATGTATTGAAGGAGCAATGCCTTTTCAGATCTCTTCGAATGTTTGCATGGTTGGCGTGAGGCGGGGGGTAGTTGAGTCCCCTCTGGGTATTCTGTTGTTTTTGTGTGTGTATTTTTTTTTTTTGGGGGGGGGGGGGGAGGGGTCGTACATGACGTATGTAACTGACAGTTTACGTAAACATTAATACGGAGGACGCGGTGTGAAGTTATTGTCCGGAAACTCGTACATATAATGTGTTTGTGTTTGCTGATGACACTTTACGTGCTGTTATCCACCATTCTAGTAAACTAGAGATTTCGCCTACCGGCAAAAGTATCTCTAGCACTGTTGACGTCACGTGATGGAAGGTTTTCGGCCAATTTATGCAAGCGGAGGTCACACGAGAGGCTTGTGGGATAGCCGATGTGCTCCCCGACATACGCCGTTAAAGTAGTTCTAAGACTATTTCGCACAAAACTCTTAACCTACTCTTGTTGAGACAACAAACAAGCGTTTATTCGATACAATAAAATGTTTGTGTTGAAATGGAACCAAGTTTTTACATCTGAATGATTTCTGTAAAAAAAGGAGAGAAAAATAGTATCAGAACGAACTATTTTTGGCGCAAGGCTGTAATGCCAAGGGTCAAGCATATTACGCATTCATTGCGAACTGTGCCAGAGTCAATACTACTGACTCGGGTTTACAGAATGGTTATCCACAACGCCGGTAGAGCTACAACGCCAAAAAGACAATTTGAATCATGTCTCAGAGGATTTTGGAGGGAAGGAAGGCACCAACCCTGGCAGGCGGCTAGGGTTCACAGCAAAGAACAAGACAGGCTATGGTCTCAGGCTGGGCGGTTTTCTTGCCTGATGAAAAGTTGATCCCTTAGTACTGTTAGCCTAAAAGTTGTAAATACCTACACGTATTTGAACTGTACTTTTACCACTAAACAGTCAATAACCCGTGCACTTAAAAACCACGTTGTAAATGCAAAACGAAAGATGGAGCAGCTTTTGTAAACAATGTGAAGTCTTCACATACTGAAAGTATTCGTATTTCTTGGATGATTTGACACCCAGGTGTAGCCTACTAGTCTGTATGGAGCATACCTTTGGGTCATTTCCAGAAGACACAACATAGAGAAAGCGCACCTCTTTGCATGTGAGCGACTTCTAAGCGTAGATATCAGATCGTCCAGTTCTGTGTGCTATGGGGTGTTGGGAATATGTCCTTTCTTTATAAAAACCATGTCAATGTGTGTGTTAAGTACTCGCTCAGGATATCTACAGCGCCTTACAACAGGCGACCCAAGCAGGTTAACTGTGTGTTGTCATATGCAAAATTACCTCAGGAGTATGACTGGGTAAGATGTGTAGAAGTTTGCCTCTCACCGATATGATTTGCTTATGTGTGGATAGAGGAACGGTGGCACAATGACCGAAAAAGCTCTTCTTTGACCTTGAAGTAAAGGCTATGTGACAGCTATCAGGAGAGGTGGTTTGGTAAAATAGGTAGCAACTACCGATTTGCTCTGCACAGAACATTCAAAGACATGCTGATATACAAAGAACATTTCAAGCTATATTAACATTCCGAAATTTTGGGATGTTTTTGTTCGATTCAGAATGCGCATCACTGAACTGAAAAACAGTGTACAGGCAAGACAAGAAATGAACGCTGATAAGTCATGTCCATTCTGTGTTGAAGTCGAAGATGAACTACATTTCATGCTCTAATGTCCTATGTGTAACGAACTAAAATATACATGTACATAATTTGCTAGAGCCCAGAAGAAAAACTGTGTCATACCTGACTGATGGACGAGACAAGGAAAAATCCCATAACGCAACAATGTTCACTTATCATACATGGCCTAAAACTTCACGAATGATTTTCATAAATGAGCGCAATTGTTCTCGACTGCGAAAACGCTATCAAGTCTTTTAATATGAAATTGTACATACTTCCATTATATAATCAAAAATGATTTCGATATTCTAAATAGTGTACATTATTACCAAATGTTGTTGCTGTTTCAGACAATTCAACTACTTAATCTGTACATATAGGTCAACCATTTTACTAGGTTAAATGTTTCATCTGTCCATAATGTTACAAATTTCAAACTCTTGAATAGGTAAAACTAATTACAGATTCTTATGTCCATAATCTCAATATTTTTGCGTTATGTAAGGTAATGAATGCAATAATGAAACTTGATTATTTATGTTTGTATATTTTACGACTTTTCTTTCACTTCTTTTGACAGACAGTGGCACACAAGTTTGTGCGTTTGAAACTTGTATCATTTCGGCCGGCCGTTGACCGCAATAAAAATAATCATTCACTCAATCTCTCTCTCAATCTCTCTCTCTCTCTCTATCTCTCTCTCTCTCTCTCTCTCTCTCTCTCTCTCTCTCTCTCTCTCTCTCTCTCTCTCTCTCTCTCTCTCTCTCTCTCTCTCTCTCTCTCTCTCTCTTCTCTCTGCCGTGTCAGGGGGCGACAACTGTGTTATCGCAGCTGTGGATTGCTCCGAGATGGCAGAGACTGTTGCGGAGGTGGAGGCTGGATCTGAGAAGGACGAAGGCAGCGAGGTGGTAACAACTGATATGATTCAGAAGAGATGGAAGAAGATCGTCACAGACGTCTGCGCGGTGTTGTGATGTGTGTTGACCTCTGCACCTGACAGGCCGTCTCCAGTACCATCCACCGCCAAAGAGCACGAACAGTGCGCCACACCGCTCCTCGACAGGACCGATGCAGACCATGCAGCGCCAGACCAGTTTCCATCTCGGACCGATAGGATGGGTACAGCAGAAAGGAACGGAGCAAAATTTCGTAGGCGGGAAAGCGGCAGGCCAGCGGACAGATCACCTATGAGAAGCTAGTCAACCATTAAACCCGACGCATTCCCTATCAACGCACGCGCTAGCAGCGGCGGAGCGCGGAGTGACGGACAGATGCTGAGATAGCAACAGCCAAGGCAGAATGCGTGTCACTAATCGCTTGAGACCGATGTTCAGAAATGTCGCGCTACAGACAAGACTCTCTCTCTCACTGAGCTGACAGTTGTCAAAGGCATCTACTAAAATCTTTGTCATTGTTGATCGTATTCTTCATATACCATACCAACTTTTGTACATAGATTAGCTACTGTGTGTTTTTTTTCTCTTATCTATCCATGTTTTCATTTCTTTATGAGCAAGGACAATTTGTAAGATAGGCAGAAATGCCTAATATGTCATCTTTGATAAATAAAAAATCAATCTCTCTCCTCTCTCTCTGTCTCTCTCTCTCTGTTTCTCTCTCTCTTTCTTTCTTTCTCTCTCTCTCTCTGTCTCTGTGTGTCTCTCTCTGTCTGTCTCTCTCTCTCTCTCTGTGTGTGTCTCTCTCTGTGTGTCTCTCTCTGTGTGTCTCTCTCTGTGAGTCTCTCTCTCTGTGTCTATGTCTCTGTCTCTCTCTCTCTGTCTCTCTCTGTCTCTCTGTCTCTCTCTCTGTGTGTCTCTCTCTGTCTCTCTCTCTGTCTCTCTCTCTCTCTCTGTCTCTCTCTGTCTCTCTCTGTGTGTCTCTCTCTGTGTGTCTCTCTCTGTGTCTCTGTCTGTCTCTGTCTGTCTCTGTCTGTCTCTCTCTGTCTCTCTGTCTGTCTGTCTGTCTCTCTCTCTCTCTCTCTCTCTCTCTCTCTCTCTCTCTCTCTCCCTCTCTCTCGTTCGTGTTTCAAACTTCTCTCGCACCAAGTGCGGTGTGTCGATCAGAACAGCAAAGACGACTCGAAGCGAAAATCACTAATGACGCCAGACCAGGCTGACGAGCACGCATTTCCAGGGGTAAGGCGGGTGTGTGGTGGGCCGTGTTTCTACCAGTTTTGGATCTCCTGTAGGTTGGGGGTGAGAATAGACCCACCATGTCTCCCTGTAGGTTGGGGGTGAGAATAGACCCACCATGTCTCCCTGTAGGTTGGGGGTGAGAATAGACCCACCATGTCTCCCTGTAGGTTGGGGGTGAGAATAGATCCACCATGTCTCCCTGTAGGTTGGGGGTGAGAATAGACCCACCATGTCTCCCTGTAGGTTGGGGGTGAGAATAGACCCACCATGTCTCCCTGTAGGTTGGGGGTGAGAATAGATCCACCATGTCTCCCTGTAGGTTGGGGGTGAGAATAGACCCACCGTGTCTCCCTGTAGGTTGGGGGTGAGAATAGACCCACAATGTCTCCCTGTAGGTTGGGGGTGAGAATAGACCCACCATGTCTCCCTGTAGGTTGGGGGTGAGAATAGACCCACCATGTCTCCCTGTAGGTTGGGGGTGAGAATAGACCCACCATGTCTCCCTGTAGGTTGGGGGTGAGAATAGACCCACCATGTCTCCCTGTAGGTTGGGGGTGAGAATAGACCCACCGTGTCTCCCTGTAGGTTGGGGGTGAGAATAGACCCACCATGTATCCCTGTAGGTTGGGGGTGAGAATAGACCCACCATGTCTCCCTGTAGGTTGGGGGTGAGAATAGACCCACAATGTCTCCCTGTAGGTTGGGGGTGAGAATAGACCCCCCATGTCTCCCTGTAGGTTGGGGGTGAGAATAGACCCACCATGTCTCTGTAGGTTGGGGGTGAGAATAGACCCACCATGTATCCCTGTAGGTTGGGGGTGAGAATAGACCCCCCATGTCTCCCTGTAGGTTGGGGGTGAGAATAGACCCCCCATGTCTCCCTGTAGGTTGGGGGTGAGAATAGACCCACAATGTCTCCCTGTAGGTTGTGGGTGAGAATAGACCCACCATGTCTCCCTGTAGGTTGGAGGTGAGAATAGACCCACAATGTCTCCCTGTAGGTTGGGGGTGAGAATAGACCCACCATGTCTCCCTGTAGGTTGGGGGTGAGAATAGACCCACCATGTCTCCCTGTAGGTTGGGGGTGAGAATAGACCCACCATGTCTCCCTGTAGGTTGGAGGTGAGAATAGACCCACAATGTCTCCCTGTAGGTTGGGGGTGAGAATAGACCCACCATGTCTCCCTGTAGGTTGGGGGTGAGAATAGACCCACCATGTCTCCCTGTGCGATTCGCAAGATGCGAGTGAATAGGGAAATCATAGCTTGACTTGCTCGAACTGCACCAGTTCTTGGGATTGTGATGAATGGACGAACTCAGCCTACAAATGCCGATGGGCCGTAAACATTCTTCGTCATCATCGCCCACCAGTGTCAGGCATCTGACAACCGGCACAATACACTGAGTCCACATATCCTGTAATCTGTCGCACAATTAATGTGCTCTCCCGGCCAGGCAGTGGCAGCAGCCTTGCTTCTGTAGCAGAGCAGACAGAGCGTTTGACCTGCACTCCCTTGCGGCTGACGGGTGCGGTGTTCGAAGCCGCACAGATCCTAGAGTTGCATCCTTGGGCACGGCGCTTTACTCGCATTGTCTCTCCTACCGAGTTGTAAAACCGGTCATTGAGAACTACCCAAAAGCGAACGGGGATGAAATTCTCCCCTGAGAATGTCCTCAAAAAGGACAAAAATATTATCATTATCATTGTCATTAATATACATTAGGCTTTCAGTCCGCTTACACCAAAGCGGTGAGCTTCAGAAATATGACATCTTTGCAAACGACAAGTGATATAATGGGGGATAATAATGGATAATTTATCTCTATTACCTTGGTAACTACACAGGCTTTCCTTGAAACGATTCAGTCTCATTTGCTGTGAGGATGACAAAACTTTCTTCGTTTAAAACTGTTTCGCTCATCAATTTATTGAAATTAAGTTGCCACCACAAATTAAGATAAAGCAGAGCTCGGGGCACTCATCGTGTCCATGTCACCTAAGGGAGACAACTCTTGCAAGTGGTAAAAATCAGACGGCGTGGTCGAGGGGGAGGTAACTCTTGTACGTCTCTGACATCGGCACAGTCTCAATTATATCAGAGACGCTTGGTCCTTTATCAAAATGAACTCTTGTTGCTGAGAACTCTGCCTGGCCGGTGCATGGTCGGAAAGAAGATAAATCTTTGCCAGATAACTGAGCTTTCATAATTCCAGTCATACTCAGACAGTATATGATATTTTGTGAGCCTCTTGGCTACTGCTTCACAGAATATCATTATAACTAATGTCACTGTGTGATACAAAATAATAATCCGCAATGAAACAAAAAAGAATGTGCAAAATAGCAAAGGATGAAGTAATTTTGAGTGGTTGTTTTTGTTTAGTTTTTAATCGTCAAAATTGGTGTCATTTTTGCAGCACTCCAAATTCGGTTCGTGATCACCGCCCAGGATCGAACACGGCTTAAAAGAGACAGACGGGGGAAGTTGCTACAATGCTCTCTTCACAAGTTGAACTCATGATTAAGGAGCTTTAGATGCCTTCTGTAATGCCTCTACACTGGTGACCATGAGCAGTACCAAGTGCCTTTGGAAAGCATTAAGGTGCAGTGAATGGCTCCATATACTGATAGAATTACTGACACTCCTCCCGCGTTCAAGCCTCGATCGAACTCTGGCCTTGCTGCATGCTGCCAAACGCTGGTTCTCCATCGCTGTGACCTTGGTGTATACCCCACATTCTGTGAACCCGAGTCAGTATATCACTTTCGCCGGTAGGCGAAGTCTCTAGTGAACTATAATGCCTCCCCCACTGGGGCAGCTGGTTGTAGAATGTTGCCCGGTTTGTTTCACAACACGTTGACCAGGCATTTCTCGAGTACTACATCCCAAGCATTTAAGTTGGCTAGTCGCCATGCTTTCGTGGTAGCGACTCTATCAAACCTGATAGTGGGCGTTGTGGTATGTTGGTAGGAGGCGAGCGCTGTCTGCTAAGTTGTGCTAAGGGAGACGTGCAACCATGCCGACTTCTTGCTGCGTGAAAAATTGTTTTAACAACCAACAAGAAGACAAATTAAGAGGAGTCAAACGCTCCTACTACTTTATACCATCAGAGAAAACCAATCAAGGTCCGATTGTGCAAAGGGTGACCAAAGCTAGACGAAGAGGATGGAAAAAGAAGATTTACAGAGTAGATCTGACCTTCGAGACAAACACCCGGCGAGAATAAGCAGACATCTCCTACGAATCCTGCTACGAAGAATCGATAGGCTTCCAAAGACCTATAATTCTTAAACTTTTCCAACGTGTACGCCGATGTTCCGAGTACAACAACTAAATATGTCCATGGCACTCGTTGGCGGAATGTCCCTCAATTCCGGATCAAGTTGGTCCTTCGTCAGCTGGTATGGTAGGATTAATGGTTGGAGTTAGTTTTACAGCTTATCAGCCTTTGTAGGCTACGTAAGGCTACCGAGCACAAAAACCACTAGAATAGTTCCGAGTCAGCGCAAATTAAGTCACGATGTTCCTAGTTACTCTCCTCTTACGAATCGCGAAAGGATACGCGGTGGGTCAATTCTTACCCACACATATCCCCCCCTAACCCACAGAGAGCGTCAGCTGGTATGGATGGAGCCCGCCGATCACCTCAATTTTGTTGTGGTAACGTCGACGGGTATCGGGCTTGAGAAGGTCAATGTAACGCGTTTTCTTTCTCACAGACATAACCTTAGAAAGAAAAATGTATCAACTAACTCAGATTTAGATGTTGGTTTCTTGGTATAGCCAACTTACCATGTCGGAGCAGATGAAACAAATGAAGGAAAAGCGAAACGATCACCCAGGCACTTAGTTTTGATGCGTGTCCGGGACACTCTTCACAGTGTGTTTTGTTTGCTTTGAGCACTAGCTGTAAGTGTAAAAATGGTCAGTTAATAATATAATCGGTGATTTAGTTGTCATGAAACTTTGTTTTGAGCTTTAATGCCATTTTCTTGTCATCATCTTACACGTCACATTACGCCGAATGCAGGCAAGTTGATCATCCACTCATCGACTCGATGATCGTGAATTTTCTGTCCTCGCCAGACCTGGGAAACGAAATAGTCAATTCAAGCCAGAACTAAACAGTTATCTGCTGCCACACATTCGAGCTTTACATGAAACACTAGATGGTTAACCCGTCTCCACCTTTTCCCATCTCCACCTGTTCCCGTCTCCAACTTTTCCCGTCTCCACCTGTTCCCGTCTCCACTTATTCCCGTGTCCACCATTTCCCGTGTCCACCTTTTCTCATGTCCACCTTTTCCCGTGTCCACCTTTTCCCGTGTCCACCTTTTCCCATGACCACCTTTTCCCGTCTCCACCTTTTCCTGTCTCCACCTTTTCCCTCACATTCACCAAACATCAGCGCGTGATGAGATGAGCGAGCTCGGACCCGTAAAACATCGTGCAGCACGAAGCACACGTTGGAGCCGAGTTGCCTTCCTTTACCCTCTCACGAAGCACACGTTGGAGCCGAGTTGCCTCCCTTTAGGCGCCTACACACGTACCGGTTGTCCCCCGGTTTTGCTGCCGATCCGGTCAAAAATCGAAACCGTGGACTAATCCGGCACGGTTCTTGTGACTAGGGCTGGCTCTATTTTCCCGACCCCTCCGGACTGGTTCATATGCCCGGCAACGCGAGATCTCGCGTTGTGGCGACTTAGTCGCCAATTTTAATGGCGGACGCTGTCGTCGCTTCAGTCAGGAAAAGGTGTATTTGGGGATACTACAAACCAATCCAAAGAAAAGGTAAGCCATGAACATCATTAATTTATCAAAGCTGTATGTTGAATGCGTCAATAAGTTGTGAAAGCTCCTACATTGTAAAATTGGAAATGCGGGTCAATGCACCTTCACGCGAAATCTGTCAGCGGCTTTCGTTGCGTGCATGTTCCTCACAGAAAACGCTGTATTGATACTAAAACCCCATCCAAAGAAAATGTAAGCCATGAACAGCATTAATTTATCAAAGCTGTATGTTGAATGCATCAATAAGTTGTGAAAGTTCTGCATTTTACAATTCGCAATGCAGGTCGATGCACATCTACACAGCGAAGAATAGAATGTGTCGATCACCACGGCTCGCTCCACTGCTAATTATTTTGCGCGTTCCTCACAGAAAACGCTGTATTGATACTAAAACCCCATCCAAAG
>JAWQFJ010031161.1:0-10000 GCA_034096865.1 Theodoxus fluviatilis
GCCGAACGGTAGCTGTGTATCTGTAAATGGAATCATTTCAAAGGTTACGCGATTGGAGGACGCAGACACAGGAACATTCTTGTGAATGCTTTTGAACTGCATGACGAATCAAAGAGTCTCCATTTGTTGTAGATGGAAGAAGTTTGTAACAGACTCGTATAAGATTAATATGAGGGGTCTAGGCGGGAAATTTAAACTTGGCCTTTCGTGTAGGCACAAGGATAGTGTCCGGCAGCGACAATATGTCTTAACCTCGTTCAATACCCAATTTTACTCGAGAACAATAAATCACAGAACTTGCCATACTGCCATTGCAATACGAAAGCCAAGTTTCATTTGGGGAAGAAAAGACACATGTATATTCATGTTACACTGGAGGGTAAACTCTGGAAGCCCGTCTGTGTCAACATCATATTCTCTACGCATACGCCCACGTGCGCGTGCATACGTTCTTCTTCATCTAAACCTAAAATGTGCACCGGAATGCAATACGGACAACCGCTCACAGCAGGTTCTTTACGTACTCAAATCTAAATGTAGGTGATTAGCAGTAAACTTGGATACCAGGCAACTGCATTCCACTCGTAGAATGTTGACGTCACAAAGTTGGACGAGCCTTTACATGAAATGGGATTTTGACGTCACTTCTGTCCATGAACAACCTGAAACGCTTTCTCCTGTCACACGACAAAAAGAGATTTCTGTCCAATATTGCTTGTAGAAACCAAAGAAGATCATAAATCCCACTTCAGACAGATTGCCAGCGGAAAACAGTGATACTAAACACCATACTCTCAAATGAGCCCCAAGCCATATCTCAACAAAGCAGGCTTCCAAGTTGGCCTGATTGCGAGATAAAATGCTTAGACAGTTCAGATGAAATAAACTTTTCAGGTCCAATGAGTGAGAATACGACAACATAATCTACTGAATGAACAGTCCATTAAATAACCAATGGGGCACTTCTCCACCATACGTAGAAATTGATATTTTCATTAATTAAATCAAAGTAATCTTGAAATACAAACCTTTGCACGCTACGACAACTTTATCCGTGGATACTGTTTCACATTTATGTTTATTTTGAAACATCGCTTTCCACGGTGGTGAGAAAGGTTAGTTGGAGACAGAGAGAGACAGAGAGAGAGAGAGAGAGAGAGAGAGAGAGAGAGAGAGAGCGGGGGGAGGAAGGGAGAGCATTTGTATGATCATGTGTGCTTGCATGCGTGCGTGCGTGTTTTCTGTGTGCGCGTGTGTGTAGAGGTTGTACACCTGCACGTCCACAGTACAAATACTTGATGTCGTTTCTAATATCTGTTTCATGGCAGTGCCACAACGCGTTAGTCTCTTAGAAGGTGAAAAAAAACTCCAAAGATTTCAATTTTCTTCGACAATCGGATACGGCTTCTGCGTCGAAGCGGGAGCGTCCCGCCTGTCACCGTGCGTCACCGAATCCAGACAGCAAGGCTGCCGACAAAGACATCCAACTCCTCTCCGTCCTCCTCCACCTCGTCAGACGTCGTCGGGTGAAATATCAAACGTCAAAGAGATACACAAAACCAATCATCATTACCTTATCACTTTTCAATATCTAATTCGCCTGCAGCTGATAGGCCGATCTCCGAAAATGGACGTGGCGTCTCAGGTTCATCACTTGCCTCGAAGATGATATCAATTCAATTTCAATTAGGTGGATAGTTTCCTTTCATCAAGTCTCGCTTTTGCCTTTGTTCCATCAATAGCCGCATTCCGAGCACAACAACAAGCGAGGACAAGCTATTGAGTCTCCAGCGGCTATCAGATATCGATCTTCGGCCACCGTCGATTTCATTCCGCCGAGAAGAAAAAGTGGAAGTAAAGTTTGCTAAAACCTGTGTCTATGTACGTCCTGCCCTTTACTATGCCCGCACGTCGTGATTCTACGAGACGCATACTCACCTGACGACAATGGTTATAAAGAATACAGTTTACATAGGTTTTGATGTAAAATAAGTGTGCGTGCGTGGGTGTGTGCGTGCTTGCGTGCGCGCACGGGCACGTGTGGGGGAAAAGAGAGAGAGAGAGAGAGAGAGAGAGAGAGAGAGAGAGAGAGAGAGAGAGAGAGAGATAGGGAGGGAGGGAGGGAGGGAGGGAGGAGAGGGAGGGAGGGAGGAGAGAGAGGGGGGGGGAGGAGAGAGAGAGAAGGGGGGAGGGAGGAGAGAGAGAGAGAGAGAGAGAGAGAGAGAGAGAGAGAGAGAGAGAGAGAGAGAGACAGAGACAGAGACAGAGAGACAGAGAGAGAGAGACAGACAGACAGAGAGAGAGAGACAGACAGACAGACAGAGAGAGACAGACAGAGAGAGAGACAGAGAGAGAGAGAGACAGACAGAGAGAGACAGAGAGAGAGAGAGACAGAGAGAGAGAGAGAGAGACAGGGAGAGGGAGTCAGAGAGAGGGAGAGAGAGAGAGAGAGAGAGAGAGAGAGAGAGAGAGGGAGAGAGGGGGGAGGGAAAGAGAGAGATAAAGAGAGAAAGAGAGAACGAGAGAACGTGAGATAGAAAGAGAGAGAGAGAAAGAGAGAGAGAGAGAACGAGAGAGAGAGAACGAGAGAGAGAGAGAGAGAACGAACGAGAGAGAGAGAGAGAGAGGGAGAACGAACGAACGAACGAACTCTTTATTGTATAGGCCTTCGGCCCAGTACAAGGACTCTTTCATTACAACTAGGACACACCAACGTACCTGCAGTTGGTTCCTTGAATCTATATCGATGTACAGATAGTTCACTGATGCCTAAACGAAATCGTATGTACAGGTCCCTAAAGATAGGTTTGTCTAGATCATAGAGATATTGTTCCAATTTATGACTACATTTGAATACTTTATAAAATGAATATCTCTCACTTGTTTGCAACGTAGCATCCCAACGTTCTGTATAACGACAGATCAGCCTAAGCTTTAATTCCTTAATGAAAGCGTTTTCTTCCTGGACTTCCTGTCGTCTCCAAATATGGTGAAACTCATACTCAAACAGTATATTCTTTATCTTAATTGCCCAACAATTATTTGAATTAGTTGTACCGATCATCATTTGGTATATCTTTTGGGGGTATCTTTTTTCATCCATCTTCAGTATCCGCAGCCAATATTTCATACAGCGTAGAATAGCTCCGATGTACAATGGATAGCGACCTGTGTCGCCATAAGTCATCAAGTTAGGAGTTCTATTTGACACGTTGAGAAAACATTTTATCATGTACAGGTGAACTCTCTCAATCTCTTCACAACTGTGCACGCCCCAAACCTCTGCTCCGTAAAGCAAAATTGGCTGAATTTGAACATCGAATATCCTGAAGATGACACTTGGTGATGTACACATCAATCTTTTTAAGGGTTTCATGGCCTGTACCACAGCAGCTTTTCCTTTGATTGACAGATTTGCGTGTGCAACATTGTGAGATAGTTTAGTATAATTTTTTTTATCCCAGATAGGTGTATTCATTTACTACTTCCAGCTTCTCTCCTCCTATATGCCAGCGTTCATGAGCTGCCAGATGGCCTCTCAAACGAAACACCATAATTTTAGACTTTGACATGTTAATACTCAGACCAACAGCCTCTGCTGAACTTTTTAGATTGTCTAGCTGGTTCTGTAGGCCCATGGGTGTATCTGAAAGGACTACGCGAGAGAGAGAGAGAGAGAGAGAGAGAGAGAGAGAGAGAGAGAGAGAGAGAGAGAGAGAGCATTGTGACTCTTTGCCAGGAAAAACACTGTTGATGGGGGACTTCAATTTTCCTTATGAAAATGATGTCGATCCCAACACCAGGAGACTTTGTAGCTTGATTGGTTTGTTTAGCCTTAGTCAGTCAGTCGTGGGTCCAACCCACAGACGTGGACACACATTAGACTTGATTTTCCATCGTTCGTCTGATGCCATTCTTTGTTCTACTTACGTGAGTCATGACCTTAAGTCTGACCACAATGCTGTTTTGTGTCGCCTGAATGTTCCAAAGCCTGTCTCAGAACCTGTTATCATAAGTTTTCGTAACTTGAAGAAGATTGATAAGGAATCGTTTAGAGATGATTTAGCCACTTGTTTTTCTGATGACAGTACAGTTGGTGTTAGTGAGTACAATGACACATTGAGGTCTGTTCTTGACAGGCACGCCCCTCTCTGCCGGCGTACGTTCCGTCAGCGGAAATCTAACCCGTGGTTCAGTAGCATTGCCGACCAGTTTGGCGAACTGAAACGTGAGCGTCGTCGGGCGGAGAGGCGCTGGCTGAAGTCAAAGCTGACCATCCACAAAGACATCTTTGAGTCTGTCAAACACAAAGTGACTGAACTGGTAGACAGTGCAAAGACTGCTTATTTTTCTGCACAGGTTCTAGCTAGCAGGACTTGTAAAGAGCTTTTTCACAATTTCAACTCTCTGCTTGGAAAAAACACCGCTTCTCCTCTCCCTTCTGGTCATGATCCTCAGGCCTTGCCCTCTGTGTTCTCTGACTACTTCACTGAAAAGATACAGACAATTAGGGACAACTTTCCTCCACCTGACCCCACATCTTTACCCTCTTCTCCACACTACTCTGGCTCCTTTCTCGATTGCTTCACTCCTGTGACGGAACAGTTCGTCCGTGACATTCTGAAGAATACCGTTCCCAAGTCTTGTGAGCTGGATCCTGTCCCTACAGACTTGTTGTACGAAAACCTTGACTTATTTCTGCCTATCATTACCAACCTCATCAATTCCTCTCTCTCCTCCGGCACTGTTCATACTGACCTGAAAACTGCTGTAGTCATACCCTTGATCAAAAAGCCCTCCCTAGACAAGAATCAGCTTAAGAACTATAGACCAGTTTCGAATCTACCCTTCATTTCCAAAATTCTCGAAAAAGTAGTCCTCAGTCAACTTCTGTCTCACCTTGAAGCTAACGACCTCTGCAACCCTCTTCAGTCAGCGTATAGAGCTGGCCACAGCACCGAGACTCTTCTGCTCCGTGTTGTAAATGACATTCTCTCTGCTCTGGATGATGATAAACTCTCTGTTCTGCTTCTCCTGGATAACTCGGCCGCTTTCGATACCATTGATCACTGTGTTCTTCTGTCTCGTCTTGAAACTGTCTTCGGCATTCGCTCCACAGCTCTTCAGTGGTTCCAGTCTTACCTCCATGACCGTACACAGTATGTGTCTGTCAACAACATATCTTCTCCTTCTTCTCCTCTGCTTTTTGGCGTCCCTCAGGGTTCGGTGCTCGGGCCAGTTCTCTTTGTACTGTACACTACTCCTCTATCAACTGTCATACAACAACACGCAGTCAATCACCACCTATTTGCAGATGACACACAACTCCAACAATCATGCAAGCCTTCAGAAATCCTAGCATTGGTACATACCTTTGAAAACTGTTCTTCTGACATCAAGTCCTGGATGTCTACAAACAAATTAAAGTTGAACGCTGAAAAAACTGAAGCCCTTCTCTTCTCTGGATCAACTGCTGTAACCCCAACTCCTCCTTCCACTATCACAATAGGTTCTAGTGACATCTCTTTTTCTGCCAGTGCCAGAAACCTCGGTTTCATCATGGACTCTAGCATGTCAATGAAACAACACATAGCTGCAGTATGTCAGACCTGCTACTTCCAGATCAGAAGAATTAGTTCTATCAGAAAATTTCTCACAGTAGATGCTACTAAAACTCTGGTCACTTCCTGCATTCTGTCCAGATTAGATTATTGCAACTCTCTTTTGATAGGCTGCCCTGACTCTACTCTCCAACCTCTGCAGAAAGTCCAACACTGTGCCGCCCGCCTCATTTTTAGAGCGCGTCACCGACAACCCTGCACTCCTCTCATGAAAGATCTCCACTGGCTGCCTGTTTCTGAACGTATCAAGTATAAGACTGCATGTCTCTGCTACAACATCATCTCTGAATCTGCACCTGCCTATCTCTCTGATCTGGTCTCTCTGTACACCCCTTCTCGCTCACTCCGCTCTTCTGCTGACACTCGACTCCTCCGCCAAGGTCGCTTCAAGCGCAGAACTCATGGCTTTCGCTCTTTCTCATACTATGGCCCTCAACTGTGGAATTCTCTCCCTCACAATATCCGACACTCTACCTCCATCTCTTCCTTCAAATCCAACCTCAACACCTACCTTTTTCAGCAATATTACTTGTGAATTCGTTAGAATCCTGCCGCAACCCCCCCCCCTCCTCTACCCCCACGTACATCTTGACATCTGTGTAAATATTTGTATAGTATATTGTCAGTCTGACTGTGTACATCTGAATGCATGTGTTTGACTATGACTGGATGACTAAATGTATAGACTGTGTGTTGTATGTTTATTTTGTATATGTATGTATATATGTTACGCGCTTAGAACCTCGGGAAAGGCGCTTTATGAGTATAATAAATTATTATTATTATTAGAGAGAGAGAAGGGGTGGAGCAGTCAGGCATCGATAATACTGTCGACTCACGCACAAAAACCAGTTTTACGGCAAAAACATGAACAAGCAGACCCTACGCAAAACTGTTGACTTCGCATCATACGTGCAAAGCGAAATGCGGGCAGACGACAATACTGTATAATGGTATCTGCAGTCATACGTACAATTACATACAGACGTGTTCGTATGCAGCATACCACCAGAAAAAGTTGGGATTCTAGATCGCAAATGCCCATGTGGTCGAATACACACTTACAAACGCAAAAAGTGCTCGCATACACGCAAGTATACGCAAAATCGTGCATGTTCATGCAATGATATGTATCAATTGTACGTGTGTAGACGACGACGACGACGACGACGACGACGACGACGATGATGATGATGATGATGTTAATGTTGATGATAATAATGATGATGATGGGGGATAGGGGGTGGGGGAGTGGGGAGATAGTTTCATGAAATCAATTTTAAAAATAATATTTTCGCCCAAAATCACTGCAGAACAAAATCAATCGCGTGGTTTCAGGCGCGAGCGGCAGCACGGGAAACTTTCAGACGTTCCCGTCATGTCGTACAGATTCAGCAGGACATTCTAATTCCGCTTGACAGATTCAATATTTATGAAATATTCCTTTGAGTTTTCGAAATGAATAGCAATGCACACTTTCAAATTTCATGTTGTCAGGGCGTATGTTTCCTTTTCTGCTGGATATTTCAAAATTAAAACTACAAACAAAGACAAATGAGCAACATAATCTTTTAAAGACTAAAAACTTGCAATGACACAATGTCCCATGATTTAAATTGATTGTTTGTTCGACCTGCAACAACCCGATGCAGAAGTGCAGATGCGAATTACACTCTTCAAATCATTTGCTTAACGATGGAAAACTGATCATTCATAGAGGTCAGAGCGACCCCGGTTGGGGTAAAAATCCTCCTGCAGCAGGTACTATTGAATTTGCGGATATGACGTGTTTTTGAATCAATGATCCGATCTTCAATAAGCTGGCAGCTTCTGCAGGGGAGGATCAATGCTGGTGGCTAAAAATGAAGGGGATTGTCAGCCCTATGAAGAAGCGTTTCATTTCGCAGGGAACAGTGACGCAATCCACCGACGAGTATCCACGGCAACTTCCAAGCTGGCTTCATCGCCCAGCCCCACACCACTAATCACGTACCACGCGTGCTGGCAGAAGAAAGGACCCAACAGCATCACGACGAGGAGGCTGAAGAAAGGGAGAAACACGCCCAGGGCACATTGACTGGCCTCTTCGGGAATGAAAACTCCAACACCCAGCCACTGTCGACTGTGAGGTGTGGATGGGTGAAAAGAGTGAGCCTGCCGAAACTTGCCTCAAACGGAGGGCTGTGCGTTTAGATCTTCGCAAAAACCCAACGAAGCGAAACAAAGCGTGCTGCCGAGACGCGATCTCAACGTTGAACGACATTGGTTCTATGCCCAATAATGTGTGCAGCAGCATAGTTAAGGAAAAGTTTGACCACACTCCAAGAAAAAAAACAATCATTTCTTGATAAAAAGAAAACCACACCCCAATTGTCGATAGAGTACATATCTAGCAGCTCAAAAATGTTGATGAAGGGACGAAACATGTGTGAAGACCATCTTTAGGCGCAGTTTTCCGAGCGGGGGGCGGGGTGTGTGTGATAATGTGGAATTAGCACCGGAAAGTCAGGCTGCAGAACCTCGCGCTCATCTCTTTGAGTACAATGTCTATACTGACAATACGAAAATGATTTCAAAAACAAAACGTTGCCGTTAGTGACCAAGAGAGCAGTCGGGTTGCCCTGCAGTGGCTACACTGTACGGATGTTCTCGGGCATTGCATTCGCGAAGTAATGTGGATCCTAGGAGGAAAAGCCGAACAATAAATACAGCATTCAATGTTTCACCACGAGGTGTTCGCACTCAGTCTCCCACTTGAAATTCCACTACTATCATCTCGACCTAATTTGAATAAGTACATAATTATATCCAAATGTACACACACACATACACACAGACACACACACACACAGACACACACACAGACACACAGACACACACACACACACACACAGACACACACAGCCACGCACACAGACACACACACACACACACTCACACACACAGACACACACACACACACATACACACACACACACACACACACAGACACACACACACAGACGCACACACAGACACACACACACACACACACACACACACATACACACACACACACAGAGAAACACGCACACACAGACACACACACAGACACACACACAGACACACACACACACACACACACACACACACACACACACGCACACGCAATTCGAGTCAGTCTCTTGTTTGGATTCGATTCACATTTCAGGAAACAGTTGTATCGTCCACGTTTCATTAAATCTATGCAATCCTAGACTATTGCGCATTTCCGGAACAAGTTGCAACATTCACAATGACCGTCTCTTTCAACAAAGTTGTTGGAAAACACTTTACTCCCAAACTTAAAAACTAAAATACTAAACACTGATGCCTGTAGAAAGGTATATGTGTATTTTTATGTAGTGACCTGTCCATGTCTCGATCTCAAACCACTGTTCGCTTTACTTTTCACTAATGAACGAATTGTGGCAAGCAAAGAGGGACTTGAGCTACTCATCGTCGATATTATTTTGAAGGAGCTTCACTGCAACAGTCTTAAGAATTTTCTGTGGCCGCATTTCATCTGCCTTGCAAGCCCTTGGCTTTGTCCCTATGAACAGTCCTTGCAATTATTTTCCTCTGTCATTTTGATGTGGGTTGGGGGTTTACTTCTTCCCCGTTCCGTAATGCCCTCCCTGGCATTCTAAGCAAAAGCATGCACGTCACCTCCATCCTTGCTACTGCTTAAAAAAACTGACAGATTATGACGGCTTTACCCTGGCCATGAATGTCTTTTGACATTGATTCGTGAGACATGTGCATTGCAAATGTGCAGAAATGTTGCCAGTCTTAGTAATGCGAATAGCAGTTTCTAATTCGAAAAATGGTGTGCATTCCACGGAGATGGATTTGAATTGGATTGTGTCACGGTTTTGGATTTTGGTAGATGCCTCTGCCTTTCGTTGAATCGAGAAATGCCATAACTTGGTACACGTTTTTAGTGTTTCATCCCATCCCATTGTGCTTTGCTCAGATGACTCGACGTTTCACTGCACAACAATGCTTTGCTGCGCTAGATAGCTGAGTGCATTATTTTAACATTGCTATAATTATCGACACAACGCTGGAAATTACGGAATATTACTCAATGGGGACACAGCAAAAACGAGTTGTTCTTGTGCTATCAGATACGTGTCCAAGTCCATCGTTTTAAGGACTAATATGTAATCTGTCATAATCCACCATGTTACTGGTCGAGTTCGAGTAACTATTGATCTCTCATCACTGCTCCGCGCAGCTGGCTTTGTAGCAAGCGGTCATGCGTTTCCGCGGGCATCTTCCCTTGTGTGTGTGTGTGTGTGTGTGTGTGTGAGAGAGAGAGAGAGAGAGAGAGAGAGAGAGAGAGAGAAGAGAGAGAG
>JAWQFJ010031161.1:15000-33999 GCA_034096865.1 Theodoxus fluviatilis
CCTGCTTGCCTCCTTGCATGCTTGCCTGCCTCCTTGCTTGCTTGCATGCCTGCCTCCTTGCTTGCTTGCCTGCCTCCTTGCGTGCGTCTTGCCTGCCTCCTTGCTTGCTTGTCTGCCTCCTTGCTTGCTTGCCTGCCTCCTTGCTTGCTTGCCTGCCTCCTTGCTTGCTTTCCTGCCTCCTTGCTTGCTTGCCTGCCTCCTTGCTTGCTTGCCTGCCTCCTTGCTTGCTTGCCTGCCTCCTTGCTTGCTTGCCTGCCTCCTTGCATGCTTGACTGCCTCCTTGCTTGCTTGTCTGCCTCCTTTCTTGCTTGTCTGCCTCCTTGCATGCTTGACTGCCTCCTTGCATGCTTGACTGCCTCCTTGCATGCTTGACTGCCTCCTTGCTTGCTTGTCTGCCTCCTTGCTTGCTTGCCTGCCTCCTTGCTTGCTTTCCTGCCTCCTTGCTTGCTTGCCTGCCTCCTTGCATGCTTGACTGCCTCCTTGCATGCTTGACTGCCTCCTTGCATGCTTGACTGCCTCCTTGCTTGCTTGTCTGCCTCCTTGCTTGCTTGCCTGCCTCCTTGCTTGCTTTCCTGCCTCCTTGTTTGCTTGCCTGCCTCCTTGCTTGCTTGCCTGCCTCCTTGCTTGCTTGCCTGCCTCCTTGCTTGCTTGCCTGCCTCCTTGCATGCTTGACTGCCTCCTTGCTTGCTTGTCTGCCTCCTTTATTGCTTGCATGCCTGCCTCCTTGCTTGCTTGCCTGCCTCCTTTATTGCTTGCTTGCCTGCCTTCTTTCTTGCTTGCTTGCCTGCCTCCTTGCTTGCTTGCTTGCCTGCCTCCTTGCTTGCTTGCCTGCCTCCTTTCTTGCTTGCTTGCCTGCCTCCTTGCTTGCTTGCATGCCTGCCTCCTTGCTTGCTTGCCTCCTTTCTTGCTTGCTAGCCTACCTCCTTGCTTGCACGCCTGTCTTCTTGCTTGCTTGCCTACCTCCTTGCTTGCACGCCTGTCTTCTTGCTCTCTTGCCTGCTTCCTTGCTTGCTTGCTTGCTTGCTTGCATCCCTCCTTGCCTGCCCGTTTGCGAGCGTATCCAGCTGAAATCTTGACTAATCGACCAGCCGGCGGACTGACAGACAGACTAGGTGTTTGACTGGCTGGCTAACGGGCTACTTGTCTGAGTGCCTTCCTAACGTCTGATCACTGAGGGACGGATGGACTGGTTGAGGTAATTCATGTCCGTAAGTACTGTATAACGAATATAATTGCTATTCAAAACGCCCCGTTAACTGTCTTCGCGGGTAACAGTGATTATTTATATTGTATGTATGTATGTATATATGTATGTATGTATGTATGTATGTATGTATGTATGTATGTATGTATGTGTGTGTGTGTGTGTGTGTGTGTGTGTGTGTGTGTGTGTGTGTGTGTGTGTGTGTGTGTGTGTGTGTGTGTGTGTGTGTGTGTGTGTATGTATGTATGTATGTATGTATGTATGTATGTATGTATGTATGTATGTATGTATGTATGTATGTATGTATGTATGTATGTATGTATGTATGTGTGGAGTACCGGCCGGACGTGCAAGAGGCATAGCAAGGTACTGTTCCATCAGCGCTATGATCGGTTCGAACATTGTTTGGAAGCAACGGTGCAGAGCTATTCCCTGAAAATGCTTTTGTGCGGCTTCAGCCTACTCGGACCTAGGTCAATGGACGATACCAGTGTTTTCGCACCTCATCATGAGCAGTCAAGTTAAGAGATAATCAGAGGATTACGGTGGTACGAGGTGGGGAATGGTGGTGTAAGAGGGGTAGAGTAGGGGATGATATGATTAGGGCGTGGGTGGAGGGTAGGTGGGAGATGGTGAAGTTTATGAATGCAATGAAATATGGTGAGATTAATGACGTATTTGAGTAACACTTCTATTCAGTCCATAACGATGGCCATGGCGCAATAACAAGTCCATTGGATATTTCTGTTCAATTCAATGTCATTTCATGATTGGTGAACATGTGAAAAGGAACAGTAACCAGTCAGGGAGTGGGTGGGCGAGTGAATGAGTGAGTGAGTAAGAACGGAATTACATCTTCACGTCATTACTAAAAAGTATACTGTATGTTAAATAAAATTGTTGTTGCTATACATATCTTAATTGTCAAGAAGCCGCCGTTTGCAATCTTGTTCCCTGGCCTCATTGGCTGTATGAGTTGCAATATGTAATGTGTTCATCATGTACAATGAATGTACCCCCTAAGATGAATAAAGTCATTTTGATATGTATGTATGTATGTATGTATGTGTGTGTGTGTATGTATGTATGTGTGTGTGCTTGCGTGCGTGCGTGCGTGCGTGCGTGCGTGCGTATGTATGTATGTATGTATGTATGTATGTATGTATGTATGTATGTATGTATGTATGTAAGTATGTATGTATGTGTATTCTTGTTATGCGCAAGACTTCACACCTAGCAGGCATGCTCAATGCGCAACATGGTCACCAAAACAATGTTCAAGGCTAAAAAGATGTGTTTTTAGTCCTTTTGTAAAATTCATTAAACTCCATGACTTTCTGAGTCGTTCCGAAATGCTGTTCCATCACTTTGGGCCTGTGAAGGAAAATGACCTGTTACCATAGGCTTTAGTTTTTTTTCTTCGGAACATCAATGAGTTTTTGACTGGAAGATCTTAAATTTCGCACTGACTTGTAGTCTTTTAGCAGTTCTTGCAGATAAACAGGAGCATTGTCTGTGACACATTTGAAGACGATGCAGAGAACCTTATATTTGATTCGACTCTGCACCGGGAGCCAATGAAGGCTTTTCAAAATTGGCGTCATGTGGGCCCTCATTCACCTTTTGCTGCGAGAAAACGTGGGATAAGTAACAGTTCCAATGTACATGTAAGTATGAATACACTCTTTGTATCTTCAGGAAGCTATTCCGAAGCAGTGGGGGCTACTTTGCTGGCTTCGACACAACTTCCAAGAGATTAGTTGTATTTTCGACCTTTACAACTACAAAATGAGAAAGACAAGTGGTGTTAGAGGTTTGCACTGGCAACTCAGACAGTATTCTCACATTTAAAAAAAGCGTTCGACCTAAGAGAGAGGCGACATTTCAATCGAATTGTCCAAGAACACCGAAGGAATGGCAAAGACGAAGAAAAAAACGTTTAAAAGAAATATGTTCTGACTAGGACCTTCTCAAACAAACATTAACAGCGAAAACGAATAAACAGAAAGAATAATGAGACTGCCGATAAGAAAGTTAGGTGTTAATCAGTGTAGGCATGATTTTTACAGCCACAATTCCAATGCCTTCTTCCAAAAAAAACACAAAGACGACTTTAGAAAGCCGGCCAAAAAAGTTGATAGCAAGTAAATGCAACACTGCAAACAAGCAATTTCAAGAATAAGTCGTGAACAATACCAACTTGACAGAGGAAAGAAATCTCGTTCACGAGAGTGTAAGGCATGTCGTCACAGACTGGTGGTGCTTTTCACGTCAATGCACAGTATATACACGTCTGTAGTTAATAATAATAATAATACTATAGTTTATTCATACGCACTTACCTTCCCTTGACAGGCAAGCTCATGGCGTTTACAATTTAAAGAATCAACTCATACAACCGCTCAACATTACATTCCTACAAAACTCACACATTATACATATTAACAAAAAATAAAAACTAAGATCCAATAGAACAAACTACACAATATACATAGTACTTGTAGGCTAGGTCAAGTAAGGTGAAGCAGCTTAGCGGGAAAGGCGGATCGGAAGAGGTGGGTCTTTAGAGCACTTTTGAACTGAGGCAGTGTCAGAATAACGGACTGAGAGAGGGAGACTATTCCAGGTTACAGGTCCAATATTGGAGAAGGCACGCTGTCCTTGAGTTTTCTTGTTACGGCGGGGGACCTAAAGCATTCTAGAGTCAGCAGCTGAGCGTAGAGATCTGGAGGGCGTGTGGACTGTAAGAATTTCTGTAAGATGCGGTGTTGTTGATGGCCTTGAAGCACAAAGTAGCAAGTTTATAATATATCCTCTGAGAGATGGGGAACCAGTGAAGTGTATGTAGGAGTGGAGAGACATAGGTACGCTTGGGACATCGAAAAACTAGCCTAGCAGCACAATTCTGAACTTTCTGGAGTTTAAGCAGAGTGTCAGGGATGCTAGCGAGAAGAGAGTTTCCATAGTCGAGACGAGACAGAACAAGTGATGTGATGAGCGTTTTGGTGGCCTGATGAGAACGATAATGACGAATGGTACTAATTTTCCTTAACTCGTAATATGCTAACTGACAGACTTATTTGACATGAGCTGTCATTGACAGATCATCGTCAAACATGACACCTACATTTCTAACAGACTGAGAGAAGACGATGTCACTGTGACCAACGGTTAGTTTGAGAGCCTGATCCCATTTGCCTCCGCCGCCCACCAGGAGTCTTCAGTTTTTGAGTCATTGAGTTGGAGCTTGTTCCGGGTCATCCACTGTTTCACATCAGAGATACAGTGTTCGCTGGTAGAAAGAAGAGAGTGGATTTGACTGGGATGGGAGGAGTTGTAGAGCTGGGTATCATCAGCAAATTCACTGTGAGAGACTGAATGACTATCAATTACATTGGAGAGTGGTTGGGTGTACAGTAGAAACAGCAGAGGACCCACAACAGAGCCCTGAGGGACTCCGTACTTGAGAGATGTAGGTTCAGGAGCAAAACCCGAGATCGAAACAGTCTGTCTACGTTCTGAGAGATATGAATGCAGGAAAGAGAGTGCTAAGTTATCAATGCCAAAAACGTTTCTAAGACGGGTGAGAATAATTCCATGGTCTATTGTGTCGAACGCGGCATTCAAGTCCAACAGAGTAAGAAGAGAAACTTTAGAATCATCAGAAGCAACGAGAAGATCGTTTAGAATACGGAGCAGAGCTGTTTCGGTGGAATGATGAGCACGGTACGCGGATTGAAACGGGCAAAGCAGCTGCTGCAAAGCTAATTTCTCTAACAATTTTGACAGAAAAGAAATATTGGAGACTGGCCTATAATTACTAAGTTTGTTTGGATTCAGGTCCTGCTTCAAGAGCGGCTTGAAGTTGGTACTAATCATATTGTCTCGTATTCATTTCACCAAGAACATATTCTACGTTGGCGATTGACACACGTTGTTAACAAATTCCGAAACCAGTATCCAATTCGAGAGTGCCACTTGAACAATGCTTTAAACCCTTGCACAATTTTAAGCGTCTTACATTTTAATTTTGACCGGAAGTAAACTTTCTTCTCCTGAAACGGTCTAAAAGGGACATTTCCAGCAATACTAAAACAGAAGACTTCTCTTTTCTTGGAATGAAAAGCCCAAGACCCCTTCGATCGGGAGCCGCAGTACGAAAATCGAAAAGTAAGAAATCAACTCTCTTTTTTCCACCCTCCCTGGCCTCTACCGTCAAAGAAAACAACACGAATTCCGACAAAGATTGGAACGATCTGCATTAACCCGGGCCAACCCCACACTTTATTGAAAGAGCAGGGCAGAGGCACGCAAGGGTGCTTCCCAGTCAGGAAGGGATCAAGCCAGACTGCGACTCCTAGCCAGCCAAGAGCTGAGGAGGTTTACGCAATTGATGACTCACGCGCAACGGCATTGCAGAGAAATTGGGATCGGTCCTCTCTCTCTCTCAGGAAAGGATCTTTGAGGAGGAGAGAGAGAAGGGGGCAAGGGATGTGTTGGAAGCGACAGAGCCAGGGGAGGGGTGGGTGGGTGAAATGGTTGAAGTGAAGAGAAGGGAGTGAAAGAGGGAGGGAGTGAAAGAGGGAGGGAGTGAGAGAGGGAGGGAGTGAGTGAGAAGGCGAGCGTAAAGAGCGACGATTTGTCATTGACTTCCCGATCACGTACAAGTGACCAAGATATGTCACCAACGTGCACTTCCCCAGTGTTCCAGGGTCTCCTTTCTTTAGAAGACGAATCATAAGAGTGGAGGAAAAAAGGGGGAGAAGAATGCAAAACACCGACAAGTAAAAATACCAGAAACAACGAGTTAAGATTTATCTTATTTCCAGTGCAGCTGAAGACATTTTCAACAATTCCTCTTGCATGCCATGGAACATTACCCATGCTGTATTGCATCCAGTTTCTGTGTGTGTGTGTGTGTGTGTGTGTGTGTGTGTGTATTGTATGTGTGTTTGTGTGTGAGTGTTTGTGTGTGTGTGCGGGTGCACGCGCGCGCGCACGCGCGCGCACGCGCGTACGTGTATGTGTGTGTGTGTATGTGTGCGTGTGTGTGTAAGAGAGAGAGAGAGAGAGAGAGAGAGAGAGAGAGAGAGAGAGAGAGAGAGAGAGGAGAGAGAGAGAGAGAGAGAGGAGAGAGAGAGAGAGAGGGAGAGAGACAGAGACAGAGACAGAGAGAGACAGAGAGAGAGAGAGAGAGAGAGAGAGAGAGAGAGAGAGAGAGAGAGAGGAGGCTGGGGGCATGGATTGAAGAAAAGTGATCAGTATCTCATTGACCTTTTGCCAGATGCAAAATTTTCTGTTTTTTGCACAGGAGTGCTTTCTCCCTGCATGGATTATGCATCGGCGCCGCAAGACCCTCCTTACTGGGTCCATTTTGAAACTCAAACGTGAACGGAGTTATAAAGACCCCAAAACCCTTATTTGCGTCGTATCAAGGCACCAGCCAGTTTATGGCGATATGGCACTGTTCTTTCAAAGGTCTTCAAAACACAATCCAGATAAACCAAAAATCATCAATCTAGAGTTGTTCTGGGTGCAATGAGACTTTTGGACGTGAAAGCTGCACAGCTTGTGAGTGCCTTGCAGTGGAAAACCACACTCGTGAGATCAGGCTTATCACGACTTATGAAGCAAAAGCAGATCTGTGCGAGAGCAGGTTCGGTAAAAATTGCTTCTGTAATCACACCTTATTCACTTTCGGATTACGCGTTTGCAGATTTCACCAGCGCTTTTCGCTGTGGTCCCTGTTCATAGTAACACATAATAAAGAAAAATGAGATAGAGCAAGTATTGGGAATTTTATATCGCTCATTTTTAACTCCGTATCTGACAAATATGGTTGACAGTGGCATTTTAACCTTGAGTGCCCTAGATTTTAGAGGATAAACAGCATTAGCGCTAGTCTAATCAGAAGTAGATGCCACGAGGATAGAACGACTTTTGTTTGCAATCCTCCAATACGTCCCAGCTTGTCATCTAGACGTAATTTGATTAACGCACCTTTAATTGCGATAGCATCTCTCCTCCTAGTCTCGAGCGTCGAAAAGGTGACGGGAGCGGTCGGGTCGTCTTGCGGGAGATAAGCTTCCGAGGAAGGTGATGAGAATTCCGGGGTCTCTTATGGGGGTTTGTGCCTTCGTTGTGGGGGTGATGCACCCGTAGCCGACCTGCTCTCTCTAGGGCCGAGTCACAAGGAGAGATAGGATGAGAGCAATAGGAGATAAGCGCCTCTGACAGAAGCAAGCTATCAGCTACAAATCATGCAGACTGATTTTTGTCATAGACAAAATGAGATTAAATGTACTGGAGAAAGGATCTCTTTCAAAACACTAGTCTATGTTTCTGACAATCTGTTTACGCCACTGACAGACCCATTTAATAGTCAGTTCTCGATGAACATCCTGCCTATCTATACCGAGCATCCTTCCTGTGAAGAAATGTTCTGTTGTGGGAGGGCGTCTGAAGCAAGCACACAAAAAGACAAGGAGCCAACAATATAGCGCAGAGGAATGGTTGAATCAGCGACAGATGTTTATCTGGAGTGTCTCTTCGGTGGAATGGAATGGGACAATAGATGGTGGGAGGAGAAGTAACAAGATTGGAGAAAGAAAACAGTCAAATAAAATAGCATCAGATGGAGCAGGAAAAACACAGTTGCTGATAAAATGTAAAATGTATATCAAAAAACGGGATTTTTTTTGACTGGGTAAAAACAGTACTTGATCAAGACGTGTACGTCATTTCTGACGCTTTTTCATTTTCTGGCGATACAGATTCGGCAAGGAATTAATAACCTATTTTATTTTATCGGACTGATGAGAAAATCTTCTATCCCTTCATTTTGGTCTATCTCCTCCTGCTGGACATCACATTACAAACAACTGACAACTTCTTCAAAAGATCGTCCAAAAAATCACCGTCTCTGAAATAGTTACTGGTGTATTCACATTAGGAAGACACCTTACAAACCACCGTCGAAGCAGAGGATTGAACCCTCTTCTCTCCAATTGACACTGTCACCATCTGCAGCCCACACTCGCTGCTCTGGGAAATGGGCGGAAGGCGACGGGTTAGTCACTGAACGCAAAGATCTGTCGTCCCCTGCCATTAATTAAGGCAAGACTGGAAAATTGCTTGTATTGAAAGTAGCCAGCGTTTTCTCTCCCCAATCCCCCCAACCCATAGCCTTGGCCGTAGCTGTCCTTCCCTCCCCCTCCTCCCCTTCGGACGCCAGTCTCCGGGGGGAAAACACCAAGGAGGAGCGGTAACGGCGCATCGACGCTGCGCAAACAAAGTTACAATGCATGGCCCAGGCGTGCAAAGGGGGGCCTGTGAAAACAATCAATTTCAAAGTCATCCATTTTAATTTCATTTAAAATTTGAGACGAAAACGCTCGGGAAGGCATGTGTGATCTGTCAAAAGAACGAAGATCGAGCGGGAACAAAGACAGGCCCGCTGGGATATTGTTTCCCGTACGTCCTCTCCGCTAGCAGGGAGGCAGCTTCACCCCTTGACGGGGCTCCGGGGAAAAACAGAGGGAAGCGCACATAGTTTCTGCTACTGGGAAACGGACACCTGCGTTCTATCAAACACCACCAGGAAGGAGATAGAGCAGTAACAGCGGGAAAAATACAAGCTGGAGATAGGAAAACCACGAAAAGAAGCAGGAGTAAGAAGAGACGACGATTAAGGTATATAAAAAACAAGAAGTAGAAGAAGAAGAGGGAAAAGACGAAGTGGATGAACAAAACCGAACCAGCACACCGACGAGCAGGAGGGATGACGAAGGGGAGAGGAGAAGCAGGAGCGAGAATAGAAACGCTAAAACAATGACATCGTAGAATGTGGAGAGACAGTGAGAGAGAGTGGGAAGAGTGGGAAGGTTTAAGTTAGACAGAAGACAGAAGGAAAATGAGAAAAGAGGCTGAGATGTAACAACCGACGCTCAAATGGACGGATACATGGATGGAGTTTTACGGACTATCAGCCTTTGTAGGCTATGTAAGGCCATTAAGCACGAAAATCACTAAATTAGAGAAAACGCAAATCAAGTCACGGTGTCTCTAGTTATTCGCCTCTTGCGAATCGCGTAGGAAGACGCGATGGGTCTATTCTAACCCCCAACCCACAGGGGGGGTCTATTCTAACCCCCAACCCACAGAGGCTAACGTTTCAGCAAATGCTGGAGACAGCACCATCACTGCGTGGCTTGAAATATAGAGTTACGTGATAACGGCAAAAAACTTCACTGAAAATGAAAACACATCATGAAGTTTCACCGTGGGATGATAACCATGATTTAACATTTCTCTGTGAACTAAGTTTTCCTCGAAAGCCTAGCTTTCTAACCAGGAAAAAAAGATTTACAAAGTAAGTTACTGACGAAGTGCTATGTTGCAACTTCACTACAAAAGAAACAATTGTTATTGACAAACTGGGATTAAGCAACATATTTGCAGTAATATATGCAAGAGCGAACGGATACGTATTTACAATTACCGGTTTTTAAAAATCCAAACATACCGTCTTAACCTTTGAACTACAACAGGTACCTTAATTGCACGGTTGTCCATGATGAGTGCTTTGAAAACGTGTACATTGTCCGATCTCCTCTGTAATCCTAACGTTCTTCGAAACTTGACGAGGAAGGGATAATGACATGTCTTTTCATTTCCAAGTCTTTACAAGCGAGCTCGAGTACTGGGATAACTAATCTCCAACTTGCATTTTCTGACTGCATGGGCCAGAAGTTTTTCAAGAACATCTGGGATATGCTTCCATAGAACCGTGACGTTATTTATAACTTTTTGAATTTACGCAGACATCGACAGACGTAGTTACGCTGTTTTAGCACTTTGACATTTGTTTTTCCACTAGTCATTTTCGTTTACATTTCAATACAGGTCAGCGAAACAGAATCTTCTCATCAGCCAATTGTCTCGCTGTTTTACAAGAACTGTGTGTTCACTACGATTCCCTGTATCCAGATTTCCTCCCTCCTGGCTTTACGTCAATCTCATCTCTTTACGTAGTTGCCCAAGTTTCCCTCAACAAATGATCAGAGCATCGTGCCATAAGTGACCTGCGTGCAATTTCCACCCGCTAGTGAACATACATGTATTATCAGCTTGTTGCACACATTCCAGAATTTTCAACTGGAGTTCTACATACCGTTACGAATAACCCGGTCCTGGCGCATTTTCCCTGTGTGTTACCCTTGTGCATTGGTAATATCAATGGACCCACCGCGTCGCCTACACAAGAGATCTAAGGGGAGTGACGGGGGCAGTGGAATCTTGATTTGTCCTTACTCCAACCAACACAGGTAGTCAACTGCTCTATGTAAACCACAATGGCTGACAAGCCTCAAACCCTCACCCATCCGTCCGTCGTCCCATCCGCTCATCCGGCCATCCATCCATCAACCCACCCACCCATCCATCCATCCATCCATCCACCCACCCACCCACCCACCCATTCATCCATCCATCCATCCGTCCATCCGTCCGTCCGTCCGTCCGTCCGTCCATCCGTCCGTCCGTCCGTCCGTTCATCCATCCATCCATCCCATCCATCCATCCATCCATCCATCCATCATCCATCATCCATCTGCTTGTATCTCGTGCATCCCACAATCACCACATCAACCTATTGCTCCTTTTGAAAACTTTTTAGAAAATGTTACACGATCCGTTTCAACCCAATTATGTGTCAGCAACACTCGAATCTGAAGTCTGTTCACGCTCAAAACTCGCTGTCTCGAATAATTTCTATGGTGTCCACTACGTGTTTACCTGAGGTACAACATTGCAATTATTACCTGTAAAACGATCTTCTGAGTGTTTATCATGACATTCATGCATATTTAAGCAGAAAAAAGACTTAGTGCATTCATAAACGGGGAAGTAAAAGCTGTGGTTCGAATAAGGAAAGGGGAATGTCGGATCCAAAGGTTGAGAGCACACAACAAAGGACGCAATTGAGCAAAGGAAATTACTAAACTGTAATTGCGTAAAAGTTATTAAAAAAACTCTAAATAGCTGTTCTAGTCGGAAGAATGTGATAATCAGCCGTCAAAAAGATTGAAACTTGTTTAAGGAAGAAATCGGTTTAAAAGGTGTTTCTTAAAATCCTCTCAGTAACACAACGCCCACAAGATTACACAATCATACATGAAAGTTCTTTAAACAACCAGCCACGCATCAACGATACCTTAGCATGAGGTACCCATGACATGAACTTCAAGTACATATTGTTGGAAGTGGTATAACCGATAAAAAGATGGCTTCCTGGAAGATGCACTGTCATGCAAAGCTAGGTTCCTAACACTTTACCAACCATTAGTATGCAATCAGCAACGGGAGTCTACGAGAGAAAGAGGGGGATACAGAGAGAGAGAGAGAGAGAGAGAGAGAGAGAGAGAGAGAGAGAGAAAGAGAGAGAAAGAGAGAGAAAGAGAGAGACAGAGAGACAGAGAGAGGGAGGGAGAGAGAGAGAGAGAGAGAGAGAGGGAGAGAGAGAGAGAGAGAGAGAGAGGGTAGTATTAAGAAAGATATAGAGAGGACGAGATATTGAGAAAAAGACACAAAGAGAGAAGACTGAGAGCGAGAGAGAGAAAGAGAGAGACAGAGAGACAGAGAGAGAGACAGAGAGACAGAGAGAGAGAAAGAGAGACAGAGAGACAGAGACAGAGAGACAGAGAGAGAGACAGAGAGAGAGAAAAAGAGAGAGAGAAAGAGAGAGACAGAGAGACAGAGAGACAGAGAGACAGAGAGACAGAGAGACAGAGAGAGAGAGAGAGAGAGAGAGAAAGAGTGAGAGAGAGAGAGAGGTGGGGGGAGATAGACAGAGAGAGAGAAAGAGAGACAGAGAGACAGAGAGACACAGAGACAGAGAGAGAGAGAGAGAGATAGAGAGAGATAGAGAGAGAGAGAGAAGTTTGAAGATGGAACATTCCTTGACCTTTGCGTTTCCCAGGAGGCCAGGGGCGCTGCACAAGGGCCTGTGGAAAATAAGGCCACCAGAAGAAGCCAGCTCCAGCTGCATCAATGACAAGCCTGCGTGGACGCCACGAACATAAAATGCGCCCTTCTGCTGGATATCCACGTCACAGACAGGAAAGGCCTCGGCGACAAAATTTTCCCCGAAATTAAATATTTAATAGGGAAAGTTTGCGGTGGTGTCATGTCCAACGCAACGAGAAACGTACACATGCTTATAGACACCCTTAATTCTGTAGAACTGGAAAGAAGAAAACGAGAAAAGTTCGTGAAACTGACACGTGCTGCAAAGCCATGACATGGCAGCAGAGGCATTGTTCATAACTCCCATGCAGGAGCTGTTGAGGTTCGAAGAAAACACCAAGGTCACTCTGACCTACCACGCTGAAAAAAAACATGGGAGTGGAACGAAATGGTCCTCTGAAGAACTTTTGTGGCGTATGAAAACAACGAAAAGTCCATTATTGGGTAACAGGATGTGCGCGAATAGGGCACATGCGAACTTTTAATTTGTCCTACCGTAAGGAAACGACTTCTGACAGATCTTTAGGACACAAAGTAAAAGAGAAAATTTGCATAAATCCTTCAGTATGCATTAAAGAAGCAATTTGAATAAAGAGCATATACCAATATGATCTTCGCGGAACCCTGTAAAATTTCACACTCGAACAATTTAGAGGGCACGAATGTGGTTAAGTATTATACGGAATGACAGAGTTTCAGTGATTTCAAACATGCTCGGTTTCAAGGCATAAAGCACAGATGAATACTAAGATCATTAGACCGGGGGGGGGGGGGGGGGTGCGGGGGAGGGGTGAAGGGGGGAGGAATCTTATGAAATCAGTGAGATCACGATGTGCGTTAAAGGTAAGCGCGGTCCATCCTAGCAACCAGTGTCAGCTGGCATGCTCTGGTCTTCGAGATTTCGGAGTCGGCTCCAGTGGCACTTGCTCAGCAGTTTGTAATCGGCGACTTTTCGTCTTTTGGGTCACGAAGGGACTTCAGACTTGCATCACTTCGGGCTCACTGTCTTCATTTTGGTACCCGTTGAACTTGGGCGACAGAGACATTGTCTGTTTACATGCTCGAAGACAATGTACTTCGGGTAAGACTATGAATACTATGCAAAGAAAAAGACAATTAATTACAGTAACTACGTTTATATATATATATATATATATATATATATATATATATATATATATATATATATATATATATAAAACCAAACCACAGCGACTATCTTACCATTCGTACCGGGATCCAAGGAAGATGTTTAGAACGGCTCGGTGTGGAAAGCAAGAAAGGGGAACATGATACATCAAACGGTACATGGAATGAAGAGGCAGGGTGCAATACTTTGGAATGAGTGAGACACAGAGTGAAAGATTAAACGCAAAAGAGAACGACAAAATGAGGAGAGATAACAGTGCAGGATTAAATCAAGTGAAATGCGAAAAGAAGACTACATGAAACCTAACCGGGGTGAGTATGAGGGGGGTAAAGGGAGAAAACCCATGTAAAGATTAAACTTATGCAAAGAGTGGAAAAGTGAAAGCTCCTTCCCTGGGGAGCAATGGCACACGACCAAAACAGCCCCTGGATAGTGTCTGAATGGACATGCCAACCCCCTGCTTCAGCTTACCTTGATACCTCAACATCTTCATGCACTTGATGTCTGCTTCATCTGAGCATTAGTAGGGTGGTTTTTTCAATGGTTTCGTTACATTGTGCTACACGAAAGTATTACGACTTCCGAATCTTACGAATTTGACTTTTACTGATTTGGAGTCTTACAACTGCGTTTGGTTACACATGAGCCTTACTACAACTGAGTTTGGTTACACATGAGCCTTACTACAACTGAGTTTGGTTACACATGAGCCTTACTACAACTGAGTTTGGTTACACATGAGCCTTACTACAACTGAGTTTGGTTACACAAGAGTCTTACTACAACTGCGTTTGGTTACACATGAGTCTTACTACAACTGCGTTTGGTTACACATGAGTCTTACTACAACTGAGTTTGGTTACACAAGAGTCTTACTACAACTGAGTTTGGTTACACATGAGTCTTACTACAACTGAGTTTGGTTACACATGAGTCTTACTACAACTGAGTTTGGTTACACAAGAGTCTTACTACAACTGCGTTTGGTTACACATGAGTCTTACTACAACTGAGTTTGGTTACACAAGAGTCTTACTACAACTGAGTTTGGTTACACATGAGCCTTACTACAAGTGAGGTTGGTTACACGTGAGCCTTACTACAACTGAATTTGGTTACACATGAGTCTTACTACAACTGAGTTTGGTTACACATGAGTCTTACTACAACTGAGTTTGGTTACACAAGAGTCTTACTACAATTGAGTTTGGTTACACATGAGCCTTACTACAACTGAGGTTGGTTACACGTGAGCCTTACTACAACTGAATTTGGTTACACATGAGTCTTACTACAACTGAGTTTGGTTACACATGAGCCTTACTACAACTGAGTTTGGTTACACATGAGTCTTACTACAACTGAGTTTGGTTACACAAGAGCCTTACTACAACTGAGTTTGGTTACACATGAGTCTTACTACAACTGAGTGTGGTTACACATGAGTCTTACTACAACTGAGTTTGTTTACACATGAGTCTTACTACAACTGAGTTTGGTTACACATGAGTCTTACTACAACTGAGTTTGGTTACACATGAGCCTTACTACAACTGAGTTTGTTTACACTTGAGTCTTACTACAACTGAGATTGGTTACACATGAGTCTTACTACAACTGAGATTGGTTACACATGAGCCTTACTACAACTGAGTTTGTATACACATGAGTCTTACTACAACTGAGTTTGGTTACACATGAGCCTTACTACAACTGAGTTTGGTTACATATAAGCCTTATTACAACTGAGTTTGGTTACACATTGGTCTTACTACAACTGTGGTTGGTTACACATGTGCCTTACTACAACTGAGTTTAGTTACATCTAAGTCTGCACTTCCTAGGCATTATTTAGCACGAGCTGCTTTGCTAATAACATTTACCTAGGTCTCGTCAACGCTTGTTTTGCAACAATGGAGTCTGATCATGAATGTACGCCAGTCTCACTACACTCGCACACGGCCTCACACATACCTGAGCCTCGCCAAACCACGGTCTTGTTCTACCTGAAACTTTCTTCACCTGAGTGTCACTAAGTGTGAGTCTTCCAAGGCATGAGTTTTGCTATACTTTTATCTTTCTATTCCTGTGGGATGGGGGAAAGAACGTACCCACCGCGTCTCCCTATGCATATTCGTAAGAGGCGAATATCTTGGGACATTGAGGCCTGATTTGCTTTTACTTGAACAACCTCCATTGATTTTCGTGATCACTGGCCTTGCGTAGCCTACAAAAGCTGATAGGCCTACATCCTCATTCATTCATTTTTCATTCTTTCATTAATCATCCATCCACTCATTCATTCTGTTTATGAGCATTGTAACACCAGAATGTACTTACAACACGCCTTTGCTACATCTGGTGCCTCCCACAGCTGTGCATTACGGCGCCTGAGTCCTCCCGCACCAGGGCTTTCCTACACCTGCACGTATGTGTCGCTACTCCTCAGCGCTGGTTCACACGAGCCATGACACACCTGAGCACGGCAATACCTGGACGCGGGATGAAGGCGGTTGGGCAGGTGGGCGATGGACAGGTGTCAATCTTTGACGAGCATCGCCCCCCTAAACCTGTTTACTTTTTGTCGTGCTTTCATTCTTTCTCCACACCAAGCATTTATTCATTAGTTCGATCAATCATTGTTCGGATAAGTTGTTCACCGCATTAGCTGCTTTGTGTGCTGCTTCATTCCGGACACGCATTTCTTTGAAATAGACAGTAATCCATGTGATCTCCCGTCTTCATTGTCAGAGTATTGCAATATCCGTTTCTTTCGGACAAACTATTCACTTATTCGAAACCAATCTCTTGACCGTCTTTCTATTCCTTTTTCTTTTGTTTCTATGAACGTGTTGACGTGAGTGTGAAAAAATGTGGTCCTGTCTTTATTCCTGCTGGCGATGGAATTTTTCCTAATGACACTCAGCTTGTTTCATTGAATGTGCTTTCTTTGAGCGAGTCTCTCGCTGGTTTTAATTATGGGGACAAATCACCACCAGAGAAGCTCCTGCAGATACAATCCTGTTTCTTCTTCTTCGTCAGTAAGCGGCGTTTATCGGTTGCGATACTGCGTAAAAACCAAATATAGACGCTATGGGGCCTTTGTCCATTGCAAACAAAGGTAGTAGGGGTGGCATCAAAAGTAAACTGACCACACTGGCCCCCATTGCTTCAGAGGAGCCGTGGAAAAATCAAACAAGCAAAACGGTTGTTTGGCAAGAGACTGAAGTGATATTTTCTCCCACGCACATCCCCGTCGCCCCTTCCCTCCACCACGTCCTCGTTCTCCACCTGAGATGCTGAAGCACAACCCTCCCCCGACCCCCACCCACCATCCCAACCGACAAAAGCACACACATCACAACCACCTTCTCGCCCCCTTCTATCCATTATGTCTCTCTTCCTCTCCCCATGCGTTTTCCTCTCCCATCCCCACCACCCCTCTCTCCTCATCTCACCCCTGCTGTCCAGCGTGTCAGCGTGATCGGTGAGTGACCATGTCACTGAGGCCATCTATCTCCGCTTACACGGCCCTGTCCAGCCCTGACCTCGATGACCAGTGGTCACTCTGGTTCACCGCTGTCCTGATTCCCCTGGCCACTATAAAATACAGCACTTCTCATGCCACGGTTTGACCGACGTCGCCGGCTACAAGCAGGCACGGGAACACGACCAAAACAGCATGGCCAGTCACCATCAGTGCCCTCTCACCCCCACCCTTCCCATCACAACCCCACTAGGTCTACCAGCACCACAACTAGAACACGTACCTTCAAAATGGCGACAGCAGCGAAAACGCAAGAAGCGGCAAGAGCATCAACACCAGCAACATTATAATGATTATCAGCGTCGTCGACGGCAATCATCATCATCGTCGTCGTCGTCGTCGTCATCATCATCACCATCATCACCATCATCATCATCATCATCATCATCATCATCATCATCATCATCATCATCGTCGTCGTCGTCGTCGTCGTCGTCGACGTCGTCGTAATCATAATCACCGAGCGAATGGGAGGGTAAAAATAGACCCACCACATATCCCTTCGCGATTCATGAAAGGGAATAACTAAGGAATCCAAGAGGAATTCCTCTTCCACTAAACACCTCTAGTGAGTTTCGTGATCAAAAGTCTGACGTAACGTAAAAGGTTGTTAGTCTGTATAAACTCATTCGTTCGTTCGTTCATTCATTCATTCATGAAACAACAGCAGCAACAACAGCAATAACAATAACTGCACACCCATGGAAATGACATGCAACATCATTACCGACGAAAACACACGACGACGCATGCATTGAACACTGCGACCTGAATCACAGCATTACACCAAAGAATGTAAGTAGGCCTAAACAAAGAACGATCATAACGCGCGCCTGTGCGAAACGAGTGACATCAGCGCCCCCAAGCGGCTGTGGCGGTGCTGCAGTAAACAAACATGGCGGAAAGCAGTCGAGCTTATTTCGAAGACGAATTACAAGAACAAAAGTAGTTAGGGCCATCATTGCAGTGCCATGAACTGCACCAACAACAGCGCAAAGCGTTCTGAGCTTTCATACTTCAGATTTCCAAAGGAATAACAAAGATGGGTAAAAATTTTAATTGTTGTTCGTCAAGATCAACCTGTTTTCCACCTTGAAGAACAATTCCGTGCAGTTCTCTGCTCCTTCACAAAAACGCAACAGGAAAATGATTAAACTTTCACACGTGTAGTGTGACATGTACATGTATAGAGTAATGCTGAGTTTTTTAATTGTATTTTACAGTAAAATTGCTTACAAGAACCCTTTACCTTACCAGCCATAGTTACTGTGTTAACAGTAGTGGTGGTTTGTACAGCAGAATCAAGGATTGCCAGCGTAAAGCCAAGCTTTACAGTTGATGAGACACTGTACAGTTGAGACTCGGGTCTACGGCGGGTCTACGTGTGTGTGTGATGTCAGTCAACAACACGCCATAAAGAAAAGAAAAAAGTAATCCATTAAAGAAAAGAAAAAAAGTAATCAGACAAAAAGAGCAAAGAACAGCAAACCAAAGGAACGATAAATTTGACAATAATTATGAATATGCAAAGCAGTGTAAACATTTCATAAGTTTCCTTTTATTCAATCGACAACCAACGCTCTTTAGCTCACTAATCACTATTCAATGGGGGAAATTAATTTCTGACTAAAATTTAGCATTCTGGCATGCTGCAATAGTCTGGTTTTACGATTCAGTCACCAACAGCACAAACTTGAATATCATCAAAAGGTCTGATGGTTGTGTGAATTTCAAAAATAAAACAAACAGCAGAATTTGACTGTTTTCATTCACCAATTCCGTGCTAATTGTAAGCTCTATATCACAATGTAGACGGGGGGAAAAGGTGCATAAATACCAGCTTTATTGCAGGGAGTCATTTTGCTACAAATTACACGGTAATTTTGTTGACAAATGTGCACGGGATTAATGAGAAACACGCCGATACATTCGCGCAACATCGTCTGTTTTTTCATGTTGCACTGTGGTCTGTTTACCTCCCTTGATCTGCTCAACAGCGCAGCCGCTTGAGAGCGCTGCTTTTCAAGTGTCATCGCTTTTCGTATAGGGGAAGCCTCGGATGCGCCTTCTTTG
>JAWQFJ010031162.1:0-15566 GCA_034096865.1 Theodoxus fluviatilis
ATATATATATATATATATATATATATATATATATATATATATATATATGTGTGTGTGTGTGTGTCTCTCTCTCTCTCTCTCTCTCTCTCTCTGTAGAGACGCAGAGACCCACACATATACGCACACACGGACACAGACATACACGACGAGCATTGGCACACCCACACGTGCACACACACACACATACATACACACACACATACATACACACATACACACACACACACACACATATGCACGCACACAGGTACAACATAGTATTACATGCACTTCATCATCAAACTTATGAAATAAATTTGTTCAGTGATCATTGTCAAATAAAACTCCAAATAACTTATCTAAATGAGAAAAAAAGGAATAAAATCACAGTGACGAATGTAACTATGCATTGCCAAAGGACTAAACATACAAGTTAAAAGATACACTGGAGAGTTTTATACACTAAAGCGTTCCAGAATAAGAGCTGTAATGGATGAATTGCTGACTGAACGAAAGAGTATCCGTGCAGTGTTGTACAAACCCACCCCCCCACCCCCCACCCCCCCACCCCCCACCCAAAAACAACAACAACAAAACCCACCCCACATCAAAAACCAAAGGCGTTACTCTAATATCGACTTGTAATGAAGTTCAAAAGTCAGCACGTTCACATAAAAGAACTTGTTCCTCTGCCTCATTAATCGTTCAGGCGCCATTTTTCTCTACTTTCCCTGAAGTGCTATCACTGTGTCATGAAGACCCAAGTCGCGCATAGCCATTTGCAAGTGTGAAAGGCTTTGTTGTTGCTTTGCTTTTTTCCCTTTCGTCTAGGTCTCTGTCGCCTTGCTCCTTGGCGTGAAAGAAACACTTTATTAGCGGCGGGAAAGAGAAAAAAGTGTTGTTTACAGTGTCTTCCGGGACAGAGAGGCGGAAAGGTCGCAGGTTTATTCCTCCCCTGTGTAATATTTTTTCTTTCTTCACTTCCTTCGTCTGGCCCAGGATTTCCTGTGACGCATGAAGACTAAAAGACACAGGACAATACGGAGAGAAAAAAACCCACCAACCCACACGCAAAAGTGCTCTTGAGATATACGCCAGACCTGACCCGAAGCTTCGCAGAGAATTACTTACTCTTTTGAGTTTTGAGCCCTTTATGACAGAAAAACAGGTTTGTAATTAACCGGTGTGAGATCAACATGCAGACACAACTCAGCTGATGGCAGCGGCCCACTCCTGCAAACTCTCGGTGGGTCGCTGATGTCCTGTGGGGCTCCTGTGTAGCCAAGCGGTCAGTCAGACTGCTCGACCGGATGTTGCTTGCGGCCAGCGGCTACTGCGTTCGAAGCTGCGCGTTCCCATAGTTGCATCCCTGAGCGAGGTGCTTCACAACCTCACAGGGTTTCTCCCCACCCAGGAGTAAAACCGGGTACCTGTGAGGACAGTGATGGCACACTGTAGTGCGATCAGCCCTTGTATGCGGCCCTGAGCCAGCATCGGGTGGGAATCCTCCCCAGGGAGAGGAGTGCTGGTGCTGCTGCCTGGCTGTGTGCGCCTCAGATGTCTGTCACTGTTTGTTGTCAGGTAAACATGGAATTGCGGAAGCTCCTTTTAAGATGATTTTTTTCTTGCTTGGCAAGACGTAGACGTCGAACCAACACTCACACAGTCACACAGAGGGGAAGGTGCACCATAGACGTTGATCCATCACTCTCACAGTCACATAGAGGGGAAGGTGCATGACATAGACGTGGAACCAACACTCACACAGTCACACAGAGGGGAAGGTGCATGACATAGACGTTGAACCATCACTCACAAAGTCACACAGAGGGGAAGGTGCATGACATAGACGTGGAACCAACACTCACACAGTCACACAGAGGGGAAGGTGCACCATAGACGTTGATCCATCACTCTCACAGTCACACAGAGGGGAAGGTGCATGACATAGACGTCGAACCAACACTCACACAGTCACACAGAGGGGAAGGTGCATGACATAGACGTTGAACCATCACTCACACAGTCACACAGAGGGGAAGGTGCATGTCATAGACGTCGAACCAACACTCACACAGTCACACAGAGGGGAAGGTGCATGACATAGACGGTGAACCATCACTCTCACAGTCACACAGATGGGAAGGTGCATGACATAGAAGTTGAACCATCACTCTCACAGTCACACAGAGGGGAAGGTGCATGACATAGACGTTGAACCATCACTCACACAGTCACACAGAGGGGAAGGTGCATGACATAGACGTTGAACCATCACTCACAAAGTCACACAGAGGGGAAGGTGCATGACATAGACGTCGAACCAACACTCACACAGTCACACAGAGGGGAAGGTGCATGACATAGACGGTGAACCATCACTCTCACAGTCACACAGATGGGAAGGTGCATGACATAGAAGTTGAACCATCACTCTCACAGTCACACAGAGGGGAAGGTGCATGACATAGACGTTGAACCATCACTCTCACAGTCACACAGAAGGGAAGGTGCATGACATAGACGTTGAACCATCACTCACAAAGTCACACAGAGGGGAAGGTGCATGACATAGACGTCGAACCAACACTCACACAGTCACACAGAGGGGAAGGTGCATGTCATAGACGTTGAACCATCACTCACACAGTCACACAGAGGGGAAGGTGCATGTCATAGACGTTGAACCATCACTCTCACAGTCACACAGAGGGGAAGGTGCGTCATAGACGTTGAACCATCACTCTCACAGTCACACAGAGGGGAAGGTGCATGTCATAGACGTTGAACCATCGCTCTCACAGTCACACAGAGGGGAAGGTGCATCATAGATGTTGAACCATCACTCTCACAGTCACATAGAGGGGAAGGTGCATGACATAGACGTGGTACCATCACTCTCACAGTCACATAGAGGGGAAGGTGCATGTCATAGACGTGGAACCAACACTCACACAGTCACACAGAGGGGAAGGTGCATGTCATAGACGTTGAACCATCGCTCTCACAGTCACACAGAGGGGAAGGTGCATCATAGATGTTGAACCATCACTCACACAGTCACACAGAGGGGAAGGTGCATCGTAGACGTTGAACCATCACTCTCACAGTCACACATAGGGGAAGGTGCACGTCATAGACGTTGAACCATCACTCTCACAGTCACACAGAGGGGAAGGTGCATGACATAGACGTTGAACCATCACTCTCACAGTCACACAGAGGGGAAGGTGCACCATAGACGTTGAACCATCACTCACACAGTCACACAGAGGGGAAGGTGCATGTCATAGACGTTGAACCATCACTCACACAGTCACACAGAGGGGAAGGTGCATCATGGACGTTGAACCAACACTCTCACAGTCACACAGAGGGGAAGGTGCATGACATATACGTTGAACCATCACTCTCACAGTCACACAGAGGGGAAGGTGCATCATAAATGTTCACCTTATACATGTGCATTCATATTCATTCACGCACCCACAGGGTTTCAACACGTGATAACTTTGATGTCAGGTACCAGTGCAGGATTGATCAAGCTGCCCAGTGATCAGGGGGTAAAGAGTGAAGCGGTTTGAGACCCAGACATGGGTGATAAGTCTCTACATAAAACCACGCCTTTACCTTAATCTCTGCCGCTGCTGCTATTGAAGCCAATACTTCGGCCATCACATCTTTGTCATCGCCCTTTCCAGTGTTATTGAAAACTACAACATATTACCTCCGCTGACATCGCTGGAGTTGTTTTTTGTTTTGTTTTGTTGCAGCATCCCTTTTTGCATCAAATCATGCTCACCACACTCTCGACGCATTTTCATCATAATACCATGTCCACAGAGTGCGGGAAAAATAAACATGTCTCTCCCGTGTTGCAGAATCTTCATTGGCTGCATATTGAAAACATTGCCGCATTCGAGATGTATATCAAAGTCTGCAAAAGCGTGAGAGAGAAAGGATGCCACTGTACTTGAGCAAACTGTTGAAACATTACCAACCGCTGGAGCGTCCTTCCGCCATCTGGTGGAGCGCTTCAGCAGGAGCATCAGTCAAGAACTAGAAGTGGGGACAAGGTCTTTTGTCGATTGCACCAAGACCTTGGAGCATCCTTCCATTAAAACTCAGACAGGCTCCATCAATCTCAGCTTTCAAGAGGATGTTGAAGGCTGCCCTCACTCCCAGAAAAACACATCAATCTGCAGCACCAGAGAGCGGCAGTTTCCCTGGTACCGGCTCTCTACAAATGCTTTACATTCAGTAGGTACAATGATAAGCAGGCAACTCCTTTTAAGGTGTCGCATTCCACTCAGTGTCTCCTCAAAATCGGCACCATTTTCTCAGTCCGCCATCGGTATTCCGGGCACTGCCAAAGCGGGACAGGTGGGAATGCCGTGTTCCCAGAAGACAGGAGTTATGCCTCCCTGGAGATAAAGACCAATCCAGGCCACGGCCCGCTGGAATGAGGGCAATGCGTGGCGATAGGCAGGGTCTGTGGGGAGATTCTGGCTGGAAGAGGGACGGTTTGAGAGAGAGAGAGAGAGAGAGAGAGAGAGAGAGAGAGAGAGAGAGAGAGAGAGAGAAACAGACAGACAGACAGACAGTCACACAGACGCACAGACAGACGCACAGACAGACACACAGACAGACACACAGACAGACACACAGACAGACACACAGATAGACACACAGACAGACACACAGGCAGACAGACCCACAGACAGACACACAGATACACACACTCACACACACACATACACACACACACACACATAGACAGACAGACGGATAGACAGGCAGACAGGCTGGCAGTCAGACAGACAAAGACAGACAGACAGAAACACATATGCACTTACAGAATATGAGATAAGAACGCTTTTCGTGTTGCCGAATGAAGATATTGGTCAGATTTTTTATCGAAAAAGAGTACTACCAAAGTTAAAGAGGAACTGAACCATTAACAAAGGCAGCTGTGAAGCAAATAGTACAAATCACTCACATGCTAGTCTCAAACCACTCGACACTACCACCTGATCACGAAAAGATGTGATCAATTCTTTATTGACACCTGACAACAGACACAGTGACACAGGATGCACACAGTCAGGTACCAGCACCAACTCCGCTCTCAGGGTAGTACTTCCTTCCGATGCTGGCTCATGGCTACCTGCAAACGTTTCTCAGACGACAAATTTCCATGACTGCCCTCACAGGTACCTGGTTTTACTCCTATGTCATTCATGGAGAAGACCAGACAGGCAGCAGTGCGGCCACTCGGGCGAAAGATGTCTCTAAGAGCCCGAAAGCCATTATCAGGGGAGATAATTCAAGCCAAGTATCAATTTACTCTGTTACCAACGCCCTCAGACCTACTTGAGAAAGGGGCGAGAAAGAACGCATCCACTCTCTCTCTCGCAACGACCCGAATTTCGCAAAGATGGAGCTAGTCTTGAAACCGCAACACGTGACTCCGATACATCCAGCGGACAAAACACTTCCCGAGTGAGGTCACGAAAAGGTCACGCATGCGCGTCATACGCATTCGTCATGACGTGTCGGCGCGATGGGCGAGAAAGCTGGCATTTCCTGCCGAAGTCTGGCTTCGAAATAGGGAGCGATATCTCATTAGGGCACTCACGAGGGGAGGGAACACAGCTTCGGGGCCTTATCGATCTCGGGCGGTTGCTGATTTCATTTCGTCCATTGCTCCAAGCTAGAAGCAGTTCGTCTACACTGGAATCACAACGGTTTCTCCTCTTGGGGGCAGTGGTGAAGCTGAGTACTTGCGATTGCAGATCCTCCCCAGGGATTCAGATATTGGGATCAACGTTCACTTTTCTGTTGCCGACTCTGAGTCTTAAGAGTGCGTCTCTAAGAATCCTCGAGGCCATCGTACACAGTTGTTTTTGATGAACTGAGGGGCTGAAGTTTGATCAACGATGACGAACTGCAAGAGTGCCCAGAGGGCGTTGGTGATGAGTTAAGTGATGACCAGACAACTTAATCTGGCTTACCGATAGAAATGCAGTGAGAACATTCCTTTGCAATTCACGTATAGCGCAGCCACAAGTATACATACTCTCACACACGCGCACGCACTCACACCCGCCCCCCCCCCCCCCCTCCCCCCGCCCCAAACAACACTTGCAAATACATGCACACACACACACATACACACACGCGCGCGCGCGCGCACACACACACACACACACACACACACACACACACACACGCGCGCGCACACACACACACGAACCTGTTTTTTCGAATTCCTTATCACCACCTCTCATGTTAGATCTCTAACCTCAAATCAGCTTCTGGAAGGATCCAGACCGGCTGTCTGCCCACAACTGCGCTGCAAGGACGTAAGTGAAAGAGGAGTCATTCTAACAAGTATGGGGATTGATGGATGGATGGATGGAACAATGGATGGATGGATGGAAGGATGAATGGAACAATGGATGGGTGGATGGATGGATGGATGGATGGATGGATGAAACAATGGATGGATGGATGGGAGGATGAATGGAACAATGGATGAATGGATGGGTGGATGGATGGATGGATGGATGGATGGATGGATGGATGGATGGATGGATGGATGGATGGATGGAGTGTTACAGCCTATCAGCCTTTGTAGGCTATGTAAATCCATTTAGCACAATAATCACCGGAAGAGTTCCAAATAAGCGCAATTCAAGTCACGATGTCGCTTTTTATTCGCCTCTTACGAGTCGTGTAGGGAGACCTAGTGGGTCTATTCTTTTAACTCCAAACTCACAGTGGGAGAGGCGAGAGGAGGAGACGCCTGGTTGCAGAGGATTGGAGGAACCGAAGGAAACGCTGGCAGGACGGATGGACCTCTGCTTCACCAGCCGACTGCACTGATATGCTGATGACGCGGAAAGGACTGCCAGACCTTGATGGCATCGGTCAGTCACTCCAGACGCTGCTAAGGGCACAGAGACCCAAGTGACCTGAACCCTGGTCTCAGGAGAGCAACGGGTGCCTCCTCTAACCTCAAATCAAGTAATCATCTCTGGACGTGCTTTTCCAATGCTGATCATCTTCCTGACATCAGCTTTTCCTCCCACAGACTGTAGCAGCCAGCGTGGATCTGTTATCTGCTGGACGCAGCCTGGTATTTTGAGGTCAGCAGCAATCAAGCTGAGCGAGCCTCGTATGCTGGAAGACCTGAAGATGAAGTGAATCGTTGGAGCAGATGTCACGAAATGGCAGCACTGGGAACGATAGACCCTGCAAGAATAAATAGCAGAGACAACCCTCCTCGTATGAGCAACAGTATCGGCAAAAGCTAAGAATGAAGAATCTAGGGACTTTCCCGAGAAATAACTCTTGGTAATATAATGAAAAGAGCAGAGTTTTTGTCTTTATCAAAGCATTCAGTAACTCGTGTACTAAATAATGCCTGCATTCTTCTGGCTTTAGGAGATCTGATATTACAACCAGTCAAAATATGGGTTTTGAAAAGCCAAGTGATACTCTTTTCAGTTTGAGAAAAAGTTAGAACAGTGCATATAATTGAAATATATACGTGTATAAAGCTGCCATGTCATGTCCGTTATAGACACGACTTTGCTGGTTTAATTGATAAACCCTCAGTTTTCAAGGAAAGTGTATATTGCGTACCTTGAATGTCGAAAACATGCACCTGAATGGTAGGACAAAAATATTCAGTTTCAAATTGAGGTGCTGTTTTTAGGTCAACCGGGGTCGGCATTATTGTATTCCTCAGGAAGAAAACTTCGCAATGCCATCTGTGTTTCTGAAGCAATGATCGAGTGAGTTGCCGGATCCCTTGAGATGTGAGTTCCCTGATTTTTTTTCTTTTTGATAGAAAAAGGTGCTGATAACCTGACCTCTGCGTAATCAGATGTTTAGATGGCCGTATTTATCAACTTGATTACAGGTCCCGCATCTCATGGCTCGGGAGGATAATATTTACCGATAACTATTTAAGCAACACCTAGAGATTGCAAGCTGCTAAAAATCAATACAAATGCATTGACCCCAGCCCTGCGAGACCTTGTAAGATTAATGATCAGGCAACGGACCTAATCAAAAACACGGCAGCCGTGAATAGAAGATTGGCCGTACGGTGACTCACTCATTAGACCTTGACGGGTTAATTAGACCACTTGCCATGACCAAACAGAATTAATCTGGAAACACAGTTACGGTGAACAGAATACTTGCAGAATTAGTTTGGCCTTACGTGACCCTAAGGGGTTAACAATACCCATTCTGGAAACACGGCCACCCAAAATGGCTTTCCCATAATGACTCCGCCGCCTCACAGAATCAATCTGACACAGGATACTAACGATTGGGAGGGTGGCGACGGACTTGTCCGACCCCGAACGATTAATGAATTACTCACCCAGACAACACAATAATAACGGCATTTTAAGCCAAGCTGACAGGCTTGTTAAGAATGACACTCTGTCATGCATTGATAAACGGTAACGAAATTAACCGAGGTAGGATGATAAATGTTGTCATGAACAAGTTCCTACCCAGTATCCCTGATAGCCATTCAATAAATAACAACAATGTCAACATAGATGATAGTTCAAATTGTATAATACAAGGAGGCAATGTTTCTAACAAAGGTTTTGGACGACACAATCATTAATTGTTTAACTGGAAGGCGATGTCTTTTCGCGGTACCTCATAGGAGGAGGGAAACACAAATGAATGAATTATAAAACAAATGAATGAGTGAATAAATGGTGTTTTACAGCCTATCAGCCTGAGTAGGCTATGTGGAGTCATTGCTCATGTTTGAAATCACTAAAGGTGGTCGGAGCAAGCACAAACCCTCCAGTCATTTGCCTCCTATGAGTCACGTTGGGACATCCGCAACCCACAGGAAGATCGGAAATTGGGTGGATGGATGAACAGACGGATAGGCAGATGGATGGACAGACGGATGGATGGATGGATGGACGGACGGACGAACGGACGGATGGATGGATGGATGGATGGATGGATGGATGTAAGGCCATTAAGCACGAACATCATTAGAACAGTTTAGAAAGAACACAAATCAAGGCACGACATCCCTGTTAATTCGCTTCTTACGAATCACACAAGGGAGACACGGTGGTGGAACATAGGAAAGCCACAACATATCCAGGGACGAACCCCCAGTGTGGATACCAATTACAGAAACTGACATAAAGGCAAATGGAGAAAATGAAACACGACAAACCTGGAAGATTTGCTGTGGATGACTCTTGCTTGAAATGAAGCAGAAGTTTCTTGCAACTAAGCTTGCAAGCGAACCAGCTTGGAAAGTGACTGTTTCTTTCGTCTCCAGAAGTCTTGGTCTGATTTTTCTGTTTTAAGATCACTGCAACAGCCATCAAAATGAAAAGCATCCGCAGGAACCTTCTTGTGCCGGCTGGTAGCGAGGCCTTCCCTTGCACGCATTTGACTTTCATACACGGTTCGTGCAGGTTGCAATAGGTTTCACCAGGCAGTTGTTAATGCTCCAAAAGTATCATGTTAGAACGGGACAAACTACGTTCTTGCATTGTATACAACATAGTGGAGGCTGACATCGTGTAGTTGACGGCGATGCAGAGCAATAAAAAAAATCAAAGAAGTGAGGAGAGGAGAGGAGAGGAGAGGAGAGGAGAGGAGAGGAGAGGAGAGAGAGGAGAGGAGAGGAGAGGAGAGGAGAGGAGAGGAGAGGAGAGGAGAGGAGAGGGAGGAGAGGAGAAGGAAGGGGAAGGGGAGGGAGGGTGAGGAGAGGAGAGGAGAGGAGAGGAGAGGAGAGGAGAGGAGAGGAGGGGAGGGGAGGGGGGGAGGGGAGGGGACGGGAGGGGACGGGAGGGGACGGGAGGGGACGGGACGGGACGGGACGGGACGGGACGGGAGGGGAGGGGAGGGGAGGGGAGGGGAGGGGACGGGAGGGGACGAGAGGGGAGGGGAGGGGAGAGAGTAATCTTCCAATTTAATTTCTATACACAGCAATATTCAGAATGGAACTGTTTTATCTATGCGTGAATTGGGCTCGATCTTCCGGGGTGACTTGAAACGATCCTGTCACGACGCTCTCCGATTGTCTTTGTGGTCACGTGGGGCCTCCTCTGGCTGTCACTGTGGTCACGTGGGGCCGCCTCTGGCTGTCACTGTGGTCACGTAGGGCCGCCTCTGGCTGTCACTGTGGTCACGTGAGGCCGCCTCTGGCTGTCTCTGTGGTCACGTGGGACCGCCTCTGGCTGTCACTGTGGTCACGTGGGGCCGCCTCTGGCTGTCTCTGTGGTCACGTGGGGCCGCCTCTGGCTGTCTCTGTGGTCACGTGGGGCCGCCTCTGGCTGTCACTGTGGTCACGTGGGGCCGCCTCTGGCTGTCTCTGTGGTCACGTGGGGCCGCCTCTGGCTGTCACTGTGGTCACGTGGGGCCGCCTCTGGCTGTCTCTGTGGTCACGTGGGGCCGCCTCTGGCTGTCTCTGTGGTCACGTGGGGCCGCCTCTGGCTGTCTCTGTGGTCACGTGGGGCCGCCTCTGGCTGTCTCTGTGGTCACGTGGGGCCGCCTCTGGCTGTCACTGTGGTCACGTGGGGCCGCCTCTGGCTGTCTCTGTGGTCACGTGGGGCCGCCTCTGGCTGAGCTACCGGAGCGGACCCCAAGAGACTGGCAGTCAGGGGTTCCGGCAGAAGAAGGAAGCACACAGCTACTCCGGCTGTTTGTTACTCTTGCAAATTTCCCGTGCGAACGGATTTTCATTTTAAGGTCAGGCGACTATGATAAATTGGAACTGTAAGATACTGGTTAAGATTATGCAAGATGCCAGTAGACAGGCTACCAAAGCAAGCATATCTCGTGATGAATTCTGCAATATGCAGACAAAAAGGGTCAAATCATGTGAAGGAGCTTTAGTTGAAAACTGGCTTTGCATATATGTGGGTAAATGCAAGTGAGAAGGTCTTTATAATATTTCTTCGACAAAGACTAAGAGATTGCTTCTACCAGGATTGGTTTTCCACGTTGAACAGAAGCGAACGATTCTTGATGTATAGGAAATACAACTGTAGAATATAATGTGAACGTTATTTGAATGATACCACAATCGAAAAGTTCAGAGATGTCTTCATTAGATTCAGATTAGGACTGTGTGACTTAAAAATAAATAAGAGATATCATGCAGATGATAATTTGAATAACCCTTGTTCATTATGTAATAATGAAATAGAAAATGAAGAACATTTCATGTTCCGTTGCAATAACTACAATGATCTTTGAAAGAAATATATCAAAAAACGCACAAATGGGAGTAGATATATGAAGCTGGAAACTTATTTAAAAATATTGATACCACAAAAAGAGAGATGTTGCAATGTATACATTTTATGCTTCAAAAGGTTGACGAAATTTTAGACTTAGCAAATAATTATGTAACTGTTGCACTCTTCTCTGCAATATCTTGATGTACGGGGGTTCTCCTGGCTTGCGCTAGGAAGTTGAAGTGACAGACTCCGGTGATCGTTTCCAATGAACTTTATTCACGCACTGACCTCTACAGTGGTGAAAATCAGCAACAGCAATTCGTATAGCGCTCACACAGCTTCTCTCTGCTTACAGTACTGCAGAGGCTCGCTAGCACACAGCAGAAACTCGCTCTGTACAGGGTCAAAGCTCTCACCTTTAACTCTGTCGTATCTGCTGCTCTCCCTCTCTCACTCGCTTTCGCTCCTTATATACCTTTACACAATTTCTAGAAACTACCAGCACGATATCGAACATACTCCCACATTCCTAACTGCGACGCGACTGACTTACTGTGTCACAACAAGCTAATATTAGCCTAACTCGGTCGCGCGCGGGTCAAGGCCGTGACCTGACTGATAAACACGCCTGCGACGTTGCCAGCATTATCTAGAATATTCACAACATAGCTCCTCCCCTAAAGACCGAAACGACCCCGTCGGTCTCACTACATATACAACTCCATCACTAAATTTACAAAGCAACAACATTATCATCAACGAAATACCGGGAAAAAGTCAATCTGCAGTCCAGGTAGTTCAAGAATTACAGAATGAGTGGCCTAGATGCAGAAACCTGACACATGGGCGAAAGCTTCCTTGCGGTAGCATCTGCCCAGTCCATGGGGTCAATGTCTGCAAGACCACTGTCCATTCTGTCACTGAAAATAAAGAACTCCTCACAGGAAGCGAGAGGGCCGCATCACACGCCGCTCTCGCCACGTGTATGTCTGTACGTAATCGGGGGTCGCTCCATCCACGCTCTCGTCTTCCGAGGAAGGCCCTGGTACAGTGTCTCTCTCTGTGGGCTCGTCGTCGGTCGGTCAGGGTGACGTCGGGGCGACTGCCACCAGTCCGGCGGTAGTTCTCCCTGGTACTTCCAGAGACGGGCACGGTTCACGTAACGTCCTCTCTGTGGCCGGCCAAGCTTGGTGGTGCATCCCTTCTCAGTCCGTGGGTTGGAGTACCATGGTGCAGTGCCATCAGGAGAGGTCTGGTGATAGGCCTTGCGGTCGTAACCAGTCTTCATTCCGTCCACGCTCCGCTGCAGGTGTGTCCTTGCGGACTTTCCCACTGCCTGCAGCATACCCTGGAGCGGTTCCACACCCTGGGGCACGTCACGGGGGATATCCACCAATGGCCTGGCGACCACTGCAGAACTGTCAGTCTTGCTAGAGCCACTACGGCGACTGTGGGGTCTTGTCTGTGAGGCACAGATGGCACAGCGCCGACACAAGTTGCGAACGGACTTGTGTCGACCAATCCAAAAGTACCGCTCACAGACGCGTCGGTACGTCTTCTGCCTTCCGATGTGGCCAGCTGCTGGGTCATCGTGTACCTGTCTCAGCGCTTCCTCCTGCATGGCTCTCGGCAGAACAGGGAGAAGGCGGCAGGTTTCTCCCTTCTCGTCCATCCACTTTCTGTACAGCGCTCCATCCGTCAGCTGCAAGGCATCCCACTGGGTCCAGTATGCCTTGGTGACAGGGCTGGTAACGGCGACCTTCCTCCAGGGTGGGCGGACAGGCCTGTCCTCCATCCAGCGGATGATGGGCTGCAGGTCCGGGTCCTGTCTCTGTGCGACTGCCAGAGGCGTCTCTTGAGCGGCGATCCGCCTCAATGCACCCGAGGGCCGCAGTGAAGCATTCCCTTCACCCCCAAGACCCTTCAACTGTACGTGGTGCCCATCAATCAGCAGGAGGAACTGTCCCCAGTCTATAACACAGCAATGCTTCTGCAAAAAGTCTATCCCCAGGATAACGTCATCTTCTATATCGGCGATCACGAAGGGGTGAGAAATAACAAGCTCACCGGCCTTCACCTTCACTGTCACGACGCCGTGCACAGGGATCGGTCTGTTCATGACGTCAGTGAGCACCATTGCTGATTCCTCTCTTCTCTGGAAGGGGCACAGACCAGTCTTTATCACAGAAATGGTCGCTCCTGAGTCGATCAGTGCCTGATGACGGTTACCGTCGATGTACACCTCGATCGCCGGTCCTCCTGGGTCTACGCGGACACCCTTCAACCGATGACTGATGCAATGTGGGGCGGTGGAGGCAGGGGACGCCGGGCTATGCCCCTTAAGCCCGGCGCATCCTAGTTTTCCTGCGCTGTGGTGGTTTTCTTCTTTCCCTGTGGACAGTGGCGAGCGATGTGGCCTGTCTTGTCGCAATTATAGCATCTGATCTGCCCTCGCTGTCCGTCTTGACGGAAAGAGCGGTTTTGTATCTTCTCCAAGAACTCCGTCATCAGTTGGCGAAACTGGTTCAGAGAGAGAGTGTCGCCGTCACCCTCCGACTTCTCCTGGCTGCCAATGGCTCTGATCCTATGAGAGTGAGATGCTCGCTGGGTTGCTTCCTCGCGTTGAGCGATAGCCTCGACACGGAGAGCGGTGTTGACTGCTTCCGCCAAGGTAGAGGGAGCCAACACCTGTACTTGGCGTTTCGCTTCGTCGTCGACGAGGGCATCTATAAACTTCTCTCGAGCCAAATCGTCGATTGCCTTCCTGTTAAACGCAGGGTGCGCTCGCCTCACCAGCCTCTGGATGTCAGCCGCCAACTCGATGAGTGATTCGCCCTTCTTGCGCTTTCTCGTGTAGAGTGCTGCCTTAGCCTGGTCTGCGTTTCGGGAATCTTGAAACCTGTCACGGAGGGTCCGAACGAGGGCAGTGTAGTCATTCCTGCCTTCGGGTGGGATGGTTTCCAGGACTGTCAGCGCTTGTCCCGTCAGGCTGGAGATGAGAAAACTCGCTTTCTCCCGCTCTCCCCAACCGTTGATCTGCGCGGTCACCTCGAACTGGATGTGGTAGGCATCCCACGGTGCCTTCCCGTCGTACGTTTGTGGCCGCTGCACTGGACGACCGGCTGAGGGGTATGCCTCCTCCTGGTGTGAGACGAATGGTGACGCCTCGGCTCGAAGTTGCTTGGACGCCCGGTGGTTATCTTGGGTGTAAAGTCTGGCTGGATAAGAGGAGCTTGCTTTTGTTTCTTCTTTCTCTTCCAGCTTTCTCTCCAGTCTGCAGATGACGGTGTCGAGGCGGGTTACTTCCCCTTCGAGGGAGTTGAGGCGCGCTGCTTCCTGTTGGAGATTAGCATCAATGCGGTCTACCTCCTCTCCTAGGCGAAAGCTTACTGCCTCGATTTCCCTCTGAAGTCCCTCTGTCCCGGCTTTGATGTTTTGCAGCAACTCTTCCTGATGCAGGTGATGTTCCCTCTCTTCCGCCTCCTTCTGTTCACGGTATGCATCTTCTTGCTGGCGACGCTCTGCTTCTTCTTGCTCCTTCCGTTCACGGTAGGCTTTCTCCTCTGCCTCCTTCCGCTCGCTGTCTGCCTTCTCCTCTGCCTTCTCCCGCTCGCGGTCTGCCTTCTCCCTCTCGCGGTCTGCCTTCTCCCTCTCGCGGTCTGCAGCTTCTTGCTGGCGACGCTTGGCTTCTTCTGCCTCTTTCCGTTCTCGGTGTCGTTTTTCCTCCTCCTGGGCTTCTCTCTGCTGTCTCTGTTGGTCGAGCAGGAGTTTCATCATCATTGCGATATCTTCCGTCGGTTGCTCTGTCGCCTCTGCACGTGCAGCGGATCGTGTTACGCGTTTCTCGCCGTCCATTTCCGTCGTAGACTGTCACTGCTGTTCGCCCGTCTGGGAACCAATGTTGCACTCTTCTCTGCAATATCTTGATGTACGGGGGTTCTCCTGGCTTGCGCTAGGAAGTCACAGTGACAGACTCCGGTGATCGTTTCCAATGAACTTTATTCACGCACTGACCTCTACAGTGGTGAAAATCAGCAACAGCAATTCGTATAGCGCTCACACAGCTTCTCTCCGCTTACAGTACTGCAGAGGCTCGCTAGCACACAGCAGAAACTCGCTCTGTACAGGGTCAAAGCTCTCACCTTTAACTCTGTCGTATCTGCTGCTCTCCCTCTCTCCCTCGCTTTCGCTCCTTATATACCTTTACACAATTTCTAGAAACTACCAGCACGATATCGAACATACTCCCACATTCCTAACTGCGACGCGACTGACTTACTGTGTCACAACAAGCTAATATTAGCCTAACTCGGTCGCACGCGGGTCAAGGCC
>JAWQFJ010031165.1:5000-22500 GCA_034096865.1 Theodoxus fluviatilis
CCGTTACTCCAACCTCTCCGCCATCGTATTCCAACTTATGTCTTGTTCGTTTCCTAATTTGCGTCATGTCTGCTGTTGTTTAATGCCGACGTGTGTACATGCAATGTGCTCAGTGGTGCATGTAAACAGCTTGCTTAGCTCTCCAACTATGAAGTATTTCCTGTTAGATAGGAGCGCGTCCATATGAAGATGCATCAGTGGAAATATTTAGTGAGGTGTGGACAGCGGCAGTGTTATTGATGTTGCATTCAATTTTCTCCTCCCTTCTATTGCCTCTGCCCACCCTAGCCAGTGCTTGTCTTTGTCGGTGTCTCTGTTAACATCACCGTCCTCATGTTTTGCCATATGTCTCTGGATTTGTCCGTCCGTCCGTCCGTCCGTTCGTCCATCCATCCGTCTGTCTGTCTGTCAGTCTCAAAACACACACACACACACACACACACACACACACACACACACACACACACACACACACACACACACACACACATGAATACACATACTAACACACACATGAACACATGTGATGATTGTGCCAAATGCGCTACTTTTCTATCAAATCATTACAAAATTGCTTCAGCATTCTAAAAAAGACAAACTTTATTAGTCAATGAGGTGAAATGATATGATAACATTTCTGTTGGACATTATATAATTTGCGTGCTTGTCTGTGGATGAACTCCTCGAGCTTCTTAACAAACATACCGATAGGTTCCCGGTGGAATGAGCTTTTAGTGTGAGTTTGACTTAATGGATATCCTAGGCGCACCCTCAGAATTAATACACCCACGCCTACTTACATGATGAATTTCTGCGACTCGATGTTTTTATACTTTAGCCATTTTCAGTGCATTTTCTTAAACTGACATCGGGAGTAATCCAAATCGGAATCAGTCATCACGCTTTTCAATTTCGGAAACGTCAATATTCTAAGTAAATGTAAATATGCTTAACAAGAAACAATATTTAAAAGGATGGACAAAAAGGACAAACATATGCAAGAGGTATCCACTGTGGTTCCTGCTTTCAAGGCATTAAAAACCGACCGTTTATGGTGCTTTAATCAGTAAGAGGCTTCTATCTCAACAAGCAATACACTTGTTGTCGTGAAACGTTCAACTTTACATACAAACCGGAGTGGCCTTAAAATATATCAAATACATGTACTACATATTTCGGTCATTATCTTTTATAAAAAAATCGAAATCAAATGTATTCAATTCACACTGTTATCTCTTCTCAGTTATTCTAATACAGAAGTGCAATTATTATTTTAAACACTGTGCCATGTGCGCACAACCTCATATAAACAGATATTTAGTTCATAGGTCTTTTAATTCAAAAATCATATCTTGTTGTCTTGTTTTTACTATAGCATATCTGAGGACGTACAACATGCTACTTTATGGATCATACATTGCCTCTTCTAACTGATCGTGCACAAACAATGTTTCTTGATTACAAACAAACTTGGTGAATAATTGCTATAATTGTTTATATGAAAATATTGTGATATTGCTCTGCAGTAATTTATAGATATATCAATAGTCACTGTCCAATCAGAGTTCCAATTATTATTCGAGCCCTGCAGATTTGACTATTTAATGGAAACTGTGAAGATAAAAATGAGAATTTTACATCCATACAAGTGGTTGAAACAGACAATTTTGAATCTGAAATATATGTACAAGGTATAGGGAAATTGAAACAAAAAGGTAATGATACAAAAGACACAATACAATGCATTTAATCAAAACACTCACAGGAGACATGTTGAACTGCAAACTACGCAACAAGAAATGGATTCCGGTTGCAATATGAAGTAGAACACAGAGCTTGAAACAACCAATAAATAAAGCAAGGATTTTAAAATCAAGAATTTTAAATTAAAAACCTATGGCTTCATAATGAAAGTTTCCAAACATTTCCGAGGTGTCATGTTTTTCAGGGAAAAGTGTTTTGCATTTCTTACAAATACAAGCTCTTAAGGAATACATATCTATTGTTTCTTATCTCTTCCTTTAGTCCCCTTCAAATTTATTCCATATGATGCAATATGCTATGCTTTGTTCAAAGGTTTTTCACCTGCTTGCAGAACAGAAAAATAAATGTGTTCTTAATGGCACGCTCTGTCAGAAAATGACCCACAAAAATTCAACGAATAAACAAGGGCTAAATGCTAAAAAAAAAAAAAGTTTAGAAAACGGCCATTTTGATCACAATAAGAATAGTGAAAATTGTATTGAACATACTTCCTGAAATGCCACCATTCTGTGCGAAGCTATTCAGTACTATGTCAAGAAGTGTGTTTGCCACTCATGATAAATGGAGAGACATTAAAACGTTTTTATGCCAATATTATTGTTTCATGGGAAACGTTTGTTTCTTCGTGATCACAACAATAATCCGTTTTATTTAACACTAGTTGGTTGCCGCAAAAGTATTAAATTATACATATCTTTACACATTTCAGGGAATTATTTTTTTTCGAAACATTCAAGAATCTTTAGTTCCAAGATCTGTTCAAACGTTTCTAGTGGGCAGGTTTAAACAAAAGGCAAAGTTCACGGACTAATTAGGAGTATACACATACTGACAATAAAGAACGCAAAACTGAACAATTCTTAATTGTTCCTAATTTTGTTTAGTCTGATGGCATCTCGAAAGTACACAAATTCTTGAAACTCAGTCCGTCTGGGATGACTAAGTTAATAACGACCCCAGCTTGAAAAAAAGGTTTTAATTTTTTTAAGTGCTACATTTCTTGAATTGGTCAGAAGTCAATACTACTGCTGGGTGATGTCTGATTCCATATGTACATCTCTTCACCAAACGGATACACTTCCTATGCTTTAGACCCAAACTGATGTACATATTTCTACCACTTTCATCAGTACAGATTATATTACTAGACATGAGGTCAACAGCATCTTCAGCACAAGGGGAAATCGATGTGCGTTAACAAAATAGGCATCATTTGCTATACCGGCACGTATGATACTTTTACCACAGGGCTGCATCAGTATAACATTTAAAGAATGAAATAACCTGTGCTACCCAGCATAAAGCAGCAATGTCATACCAAATTCAGATACAAATGATAGCAGTGAGCAGAAAAATAAAACTATTCACGGGCAGCGTAGTGAATAATAAATAACTATACATACACTAGCAGTTATAACATATTTGCATAACAATATAAGTGTAAATGTCATAGCAAAAGCACACACTTGAAGATTATTCTGAACGTTACACAGAGTATCGTTGTTGAGTGTAATGTGTTTTATAAAACTACATTGGCAGTTTGTGACATATTTCATTAAAGAAATATGTTGACTCAGCTCTTCAAACTTTGTGCGCATGATCAGATATAAATCTATGACCTAAAACTTTTTGAAATGAGATTACTGATGTTATGAGTATGTTTGCGCACTATATTTTAGGCCAACCATTCTAGCCAGCATCAGTTCTTGCCTTGTTCATGGATAGGAAGCATGCTATTATCTTGTGTAATCACAGTATTTCAATAACAGTTGTCTGTACCACTGTCTAAATTAACCCTAATACCATGGGTTTCTCTTGAAATAGTTCAAATGTTTTATAGATGACCAACCCATATTATCTACATGAATACAAAACTAAATAACCATGATTTAGGACTGACTCGTGATGGCACTGAAACTGAGTGCTCTGAATAAGAAGAAACGTGGTAACCGATTTGAATTTTGACAGTCTACAGCTGGCTGGCTTCGTGTACTTCTTTACAAACAAGAATACAAAGTAAACACTATCAATTGCCATTGAATTCCTTTCCTCAGTTTACTAAGCATTGGTGAAAACACGTCAGAGAGTAAAACCCAAATTTTTACTTTTTAAATAATGGACCATATCGTATCGCAATGCACCAGCTAACACAAGCATGCGGACACACACAGATACACACGCAAACCCACACGCAAATGCATGTAGGCACACATGCACGCGCGCCCGCACACACACACACACACACACATGCGTGCGCATAATTATAACAATCACATTACATCAGGTACATGTGCAAATATGTGTAACTGGAGTTGTATGTAAATTCCACATCATTTAGTCATATCATTAGTAACACCCACACATAGCATAGGTAAAAAGGACTGCAATTTATATGCAGACAATCGTGCACACTATGGCAGCCAATGCCCACTCCAAGATTCGATGTCCTCATTCCTCATGCTCATGCTCCACCACCAGCTAGCCCTCACTTTCACTTGACAGCAATTTCCATAATTTGGTTTAGTCAAAGAAACAGCATAATTGTAAATAAAGTAATGTATTCTTCTACACTGCATACAATACATGCATGAATCATCAATATTATTCTCATGTGGTGAAAACTATTCTAGATGATTCACACAAACATATGATATCGTGCTCACAGTGGCAGAGTATTTGTCCGAAAAACGAGCTGGTGTCATTTCAGCTCGTCTGTCTTCCTGAAACCTGCTAGTTCTTAATGACAACAATGGATTCAGACAACAATATTATCAGAAAGCTCAACAATTCATTATATTATATCATATCACAGTAAACAAATCTCATCTATATTGCTTGCAGAATATATTGCATGTTGTATAACATAAGACACATAAAAAGAAAAATATGGCACGTCATAGAGTCTATTTTCCTCTCAAACCCGTCAGATTGCTCTCTGGCAGTCTTCCTCAAGAGCAACAAGTTTTCTTGCCTGCTGTTAGGTTGCTGACTCAACCCTGTCCTCTTCCTTTTCTTCGTGCTTCTCCACTTTAGCTTCAAGGTTTCCTCGATACGGCAGGTTGCCCACTTGCTTGATTACATCCTGCAATGCAATTAACAAGTTTAGCTTGTTTTTAAAACTACTGGATGACTTTTAGTAATCACCGTCACTGCAGAAGGTGTAACAGAGGTATGAGAAGTTAACAACGACGTGATTCCTGATAAACATGTTCTTGATGCAGTCATTTAGACTTTTATCTCTTTTAATAATGGAGTTAAAAAGAAACTGTATGCCAGGCAAAATATGCCTGAATACATGACTAAATGTACAGGAAAGCTGTGTACAATGCGAGGTTTCATGGATTATGTGGAATTCCGTGACGGTTCGAGATGTAAAGTTAAAGGTTTTGTCAATGACAGGTGAGTATGGAAACAGACCGATATATCTCCTGATGCACCATGAGTACAACTGTGAGTGCAAGAAATCAATCTATTGAATGATGTTTGAAAGCAGTCGTCTGAAAGGATATATTTTTTAAACCTTGTAAGAGATATTCTGAAGTTTTCAAGTGGTGAAGTAAACAGTCGTATCAATTATATTTCTACTGTGTGGGACACTAACTTCGGCAGTGCATCACCAAACTTTATGATAATCCCCAGTGATTACAACAGTTTGCATCCTATTTTGAGTACAATGGCCACAACCAAAAATAGTCGTATGATCGAATATGTTTTGTCATTCGAGAACTGGATGTTCTGTGGTGGACAGAATATCCTGTTTATTCTTGTGCGAGTCAGTTAGGTTTTGAGCGAATACTCTGGGTAAAATGACACTAACATTATTTTAATTATAACTGATACTCTCCATGTAGTTGTTTAGAATAGATGGTAAACACACTCTCTCTTTCAGTGTTCCAGTGTACACGCAACACCAAACATTTTTCTCCCACCCACTGGCCTCGGCACTTCTTTTCCTATTGCACCATTTCCCAGCACTACCGACGTGGAGTCAGTATGACCTTGACAGGCAAATGAGGGATTTGCCAACGTTTTTATGTAACTTTTCCCTTGGATTCTGGGATAAACATTTTCAGCCTGCTTATTAGACTAGCAGCAATCAAAACATTGGAGATTATTGCCCAAATTGCTTGACCTTAGCAAATAAATGAACTGTTTTCAACCTAAAAATGACCTGAAACAAATAAACATGTACAGGAATCGAACTGGTCTGTTTTAACTTCTTGCTGGAAACATCATCTGGTGAACGACAGAATGAAATGTGTAAACAATGGAAAATGTTTCTGCAAAGCTGTATTTGTAAGCTTTCTGAAATTTTGCACACTGATAAATGAATCGTCACACAGAAACCATTCCTTCATTTTTTATTTCGCTGAGTCTGTTTGGGTTCTAATGTCCACCTAAAATTCCGTTGAGTCGTAGCAGAATATCCCTTTTTGTGACAGTCTTACGAGAAAGCAAACTTAAGACAATTCATTTTTTTCTGTTTTAAGCAAGTAAAGAGCTACATGACACTAGACGTTTGCACAAAATGCAGCAAGATATAGTCTCCACGACAACATAAAAATATTCCTACTTTGTCTCCGCGATTTATGCCTGAAAAAAAACCCAGAAAGGATTGATGATGTGCTGGAATTGACTAAGAAAATCGGCTGAAGCCAAAGACTTGAGAGGAAGTAGAGTTGGAGAAAATTGATGAAGTAGGCCTACTGTAAAAAATCTGCGACAACAGTCACACTCACTGCATGACTGGGTCTGGAAGGTTCAGCAGGCTCCGGGCAGGAGAGGGAGTCAGCAGAAGGAGGATGACTTGGCCTGTAGAACGCAGTGCCGCCTGTTTCCACTGCTGCTTGTGTTCTGCAAGTCTCACATTCCTGTCTTGCTGACTCTGGCAGTCTGACTGGTCGTCTCTCTCGTCCCAGTGTACCAACAGTACGCCTTCTTTCACAACACCAGAATGCTCGTAAACCCACACGAAAGAAACTGTTGAGTTTCGTTTCTCGACCTGGCTGTCTGCAATTCAGAAGCAAAGTTACGTGCATCCGAGTTAACAAGAGGCTAAAGTCGAAAATATGACTTTTCAACTCTTTTGCATGTGCTCATTAATCAAAACATATCTGACTACAGAGAAAAAAAGGAAGAACTAGGCTATCTCACTAATTTCTTCGTGAATAGTTTTAAACATGTATGACATTTTTACTTTAATTTGGAGTAATATTTATATCATATATCTTTTTTTAAAAGAAAACCTTTATACATTAAAGTGCAGATAGCAGACTTTTAGAAATTAAATGAAAACCGCACTAAAATGCTTGCATGTTTTTCTCCATATTTTTCATAATGTACTATCATTCTTTGAAGTCGGGCTTGACAATTGAGACTGGTCTTTTGGTCATTTTCCAAAAGTGTCAACCTTCTGCGTCACTGTGTTCATCTTCATTTTCTCACGCTAAATGTGGATTATCTAAGATAATTTCAATATCATAATGAAGTTATTAAAATAAAGAATATAACAGATATTATATTAGTGAGCACCATTTATACATTTTGTTGTTCTTGTGAATGGAAAAAGTGAAGATATTTCAAAATACTACACTACTTTGTAACATTGATGCAGGAATTGTTTTCGTGTCAATTTATCTGTTCAAATACCAAATAACTAACATTTAGCTTGCTTGTAAATGATATCTGAGAAGGTATTTGTGGGTTGACAAAGGAATATCTGAAATATACTGTCTCGTCATCAGCTATTGGATTGTTTCCAGTCAGCCTACAGGCCAGGCCATTCCACAGAGACTGCTGTTCTTCGCGTCTTGAATGACTTCCTGTGCGCTGCTGACCGTGGTGACCTCTCCCTGCTGGTGATGCTGGACTTGAGTGCCGCCTTTGACCTCATCGACCATCAGCTGCTCCTCCAGAGACTTCGTCATGAGTATGGGCTCGATGGGTGCGTCCACCAGTGGTTCCAGTCGTATCTTGAGGATCGGTTCCAGTACGTCAGTGTGAAAACCGCAGCATCTGATGAAACGGAGCTGACTTGTGGGGTCCCCCAAGGGTCCGTGCTGGGACCGGTACTCTTCTCATTATACACGTCGGAGTTGGGACGTATCATCGAGAGACATGGGTTAGGAAGGCAGCTTTTTGCTGACGACTCGGGCCTGTATGACTCTTTTTCTCCTGATGATGCCTCTGCAGCCGAGTCTGCTAGGAAGTTTGAGCTGTGCTGCTGTGATGTGAAGGCATGGATGACTGCCAATATGCTCAAGCTCAATGACGACAAAACGGAAGCCATCTTATGTGGCCCAAAGATCAAGAGAGACTCTGTTGGCTTGAGCACTGTACGCGTTGGCCAGTCAGACATTCCCTTCTCACACACTGTTAGAGACCTGGGCATCATGATCGACGAAGACCTCACGATGAAGGCCCATGTGAGTGCTGTGGTAAGCGGATCTTACTTCCACATCCGGTCCCTTGGTAAGCTGCGGAACATCCTTACGGACAGGGCTGCAACTACCATCGCAGTGGCCTTAGTCATCTCCAAGATTGACTATGCAAACGGCTGTCTTTGGGGCCTCCCTGTCCAGCAGCTCGACCGACTCCAGCGTGTTCTGAACACGGCGGCAAGGATTGTGTCTAGGACCAAAAAGACCGACCACATCACTCCAGTCCTCCGCAAGCTCCATTGGCTCCCAGTCATGAAGAGAGTGGACCACAAGGTGCTCTCCCTGTGCTATAAGCGTGTGCACGATCCAACTTTCCCCCAGTACCTCAGAGACATCATCCCTCTCCACAACCCCCCCAGATGTCTTCGCTCTGCTTCCCAGTCACTGCTGGCTCCACCCAGTAGGGCCGGCCACATAGGGAAGCGCTTGGGTCGCCGCTCGTTCTCCTACTGTGGTCCAACCCTGTGGAATGCGCTCCCCCAGAACATGCGAGAAGCGAAGTCACTAGAGGACTTCAAGAGCACTCTGAAGACTCACCTTTTCTGACTTGGGATCTGTGTAAATAGTCTCAAATGAAAGGACATACCTGACTGAAAGACTGTGCACCAGTCTCTGTTTTGTTAACTTTTTCTCCCTTCCCCCCAATCTCCTGCGCCTTGAGCATGCTGCCAGCATGGATATGTGCGCCATATAAGTGGACATCATCATCATCAAGAAAGGAATTACCAACAGCATTGTATTCACACCGAACTCAAGCACAGACTCCGATCGCGAATACTGTAGGATGGACTAATTTCTGCCCCGTTGTTCACGTGGTTATTGTGTTTGTGTAGCAGCCACGTTTCAGTGTTAGAATGGTCTAGATGCATCATTATGCCTCATCTGGCGTCGTCACATACATTACCTTCCAGTTTTCAGAGTTGCGTTTATGAATTGAAAGTTTCACTCTGTCTGATGAAACAAGAACCTTCTGAATTACCTCACGTATAAGTCGCGGAAGGAAACCTAAGCTTTCTAAAACAGTTTAGTCTTGTTTTCGTAGACCGAGAGAACATCCTTTACGTGGTTTCCATTGTGTCTTGATATGTTACGATGCCAAGCGCTACCGTCAGTTCATTGCTTTACGACTTTTCCATCACTTTTCTTTCAGTTGTTTAGAATCTTACGTTAACTTAAGTGTGATATTTGATGAGAACATACGGCTGCCTCCTCTTCGGTGGAAGGTTAATTTTGATCCAATTTATCTCATTTGAACTGACCAAATTCAGCATTTGTCACAGTATTGTGATCAGTTTTGGAGAATGACATTATTCCGAACTGCGTCGGTTTGATACTTTGGCCAAAACGAGATGGAGCAGGCAGGTTGTGCACCTTTAGAAGTCACTTGAGATATTTTGAGACGCACGTTATTTGGAAAGCTGAATCATCACAGCATGAATGTATACTTAATTGAATTTCAGGTTTCAAATCCACCAATAAATAACTGCTGGCGCTGAACCTCCAGGTTTTGGCACACACAAAAAAGATCGGGTTCGAACCCGCAACGTATCGAGAAAAGAGGGGGAAAAACACACAAAAAACCCAATAAAACAGGTCGGGTTCGAACCAGCAACCTCTCGAAAAAAGAGGGGAAAAAAGTTTCAGCATGGATTCGAACCCGTTCACACATGACCTAACGTTACAATAGTCCAACGCTTTAACCATCTGAGCCATTCGGCAATTAACGGTACTACGTGTTTGTAAAGCAATTAAAAATTTAAAAGTCTGTAGGACCTCCAGTAAACCTGGAGGGACATGAGTAGTATTTATTCATAGTAGTAGTAGTAGTAGTAGTAGTAGTAGTAGTAGTAGTAGTAGTAGTTGAGAGGCTATATATAGGCCGTGAAGCCTTTTGAACGCCCCATCGTAATGTGTTGCCTTCTATAGGGTCTTAGCGCAATTTTCTTATTGCGATAATGTCACTCATCATAGCTTCTGAACTAGGTACGAAACGTCCAGGATACGAAACGACCCGCATCGTAAAAAAATCCTTCTCTCTCCTTCACCAATGTTCTGGAAATTAATCCTCCTCGAAAATCTCCTCGAAATTACGTCACGTTATTCCACGTCAAATGATTACGTCACGCATTTTGCATTTGGACTCTGTTGTAGCGTTTTCTTTGCAATGTATGTCGTAAAAAGTAACTTTTTTCAAACCTCGATTCTGAAAATTTGATACATTCAATCGGACCTAACTTCCAGTTAGTGTGCAAAATGTCAAGGAAATCCCTCCAGTAGTTTTTTAGAAATCAGCCGTGAAGACGGGGCAGACAGACAAAGTCTGTAGGACCTCCAGTAAACCTGGAGGGATAAAATCTGTAGGACCTCCAGTAAACCTGGAGGGCAATGAGTAGTATTTATTCATACCCCTGTCTATCACAGTCTGAGAAATCTTCTCACTGTCTGGCAAAAATGAGACACAAATGATGTCCGGAATACAACGCAACGAATCTGCGTTCATGTGGAAGCCATTTTGCCGCCTGCATCTGTTACCACGCGAGATAGAGCGAGAAAGGGGCGTGGCTGTGGAGTGGGTCGCCATTCCATGAATTGACTACTTGCATCGTAAAAAATCCTTCTTTATCCTTTCACCAATGTTCTCGAAATTCATTATCCTCAAAACTCTACTCGCAAATGACGTCACGTTGTTGATGACGTAACACATTTCGCAATTTGGCCATTCCATAAATGGAGTATTTGGGGAGGCGATGTCGAGTGTACAACCTTAAAAAAACCACTTTTTCTTCAAGCCTTGATTCTGAAAATTTGATACATTCAATCGGACCTAACTTCCAGTTAGTGTGCAAAATGTCAAGGAAATCCGTCCAGTAGTTTTTGAAAATCAGCCGTTGAGTCGGGACAGACAGACACACACACACAGAGATAAAGTCTGTAGGACCTCCAGTAAACCTGGAGGGATTAATGATTGATTCTGAAGTCTGCAGGAAGACAGCGTTCTCCCTTTAGAGCAAATAAGTGCATTGGATTGCTTGACACTTCACTTCGTCATTATCCTGATTCTGGCTTACATTCAAACAGACCTTTGTAGTGTGTGGCATCACTGTAAACTGGAGACTTTCATCTACGCATACATTGCATTTTCAATTACCATTAAGGGATTTAGGGGCAAGAAGCCAATGAAAATGCTCATTCTCCGTTAGTTTTGGTTGATAGCGAAGTATAATCAGCAAAATGTAAGAGATCGTTTTCTTAAAATGCTTGTTTTCAGTATGTACGTATTTCAACAAACATTAGTCATCCCCTGCTTCATACATCATGATAATTTCATTACCATTTTGACAGGTGTGCATTGCACTTTGTAATGACAGATCAAGCTGACACTCGATTAAGAAATGGGACTCGGTCAGTTTGAGAGGACCGATTCCAATGATGGACCTTGGTTCGCCTGAAGAAGTGGATGTAGACACGGACTTCTGTGTAGAAATTGGATTTTGGTGTATGTGATTTGCTATTATCATCTTCCACAAAGGGGTCATAAATGAATGTGGCAAACTGTATGTCCACAACAAGCTAAGATAGTGATAATGGAATATTTTTGTTGTGAACCACTTTGTCATTGCGGATATCTTCGAAGAGGTGGTGGGGAGGGGAGGTTCTTTTTGCAATAAATGCATTGTTCAATCTGACAGTAAAATGATTCCAGTCTAAATGATTTGCTTTCAAATGGTCAGAATGGAAAAAAAATACTTTACGATTTAGCAGAAGAACATTTGGCACTTTTCCCGTGCAGCATTTCAACTACATTGCAACTACATCAACAGAACCAGATAAAATTGAACCAAGACGTGTTCAGAAATATTGTGTATGCTGCTACATGTATATCAAAGAGTATTGATATCTCTCTGTGTCCAAAACTAACTTGCCATTTAGACAAAAACGGTAAAGTGGATGAAATTCGGCACAAATGCCTCTACAAGCTTCGTTCAATATCACAGGTTCTATTTACCCGAAAGACGCGATCCCTTTTGGGTTGCTTACATGTTTTCTTTTCGCATTTTGATGATATTGTCATGTCTCACTTACACCCTTCAATCAGGCATTGCATTAGGCTTGTTAGTACTACAAGTGTGTGAACAATCTTTTCTTGCAATAGCAGCATGCCACTGTCGGAAAAGATAAGAAGCTTTTTTATCCCCTTAACTTTTACTCATTTGCATGTCTTGAGGATGACAAGCACCAACAAACTTTTTAAAGATACTTTAGATAAAAAGTAAATGCAGCAAGAACGGAAATGACACACAGAAAAAGGACAACAGCAAAAAACACAATCTCTATTAAAAGGCAAGGTGTGTTTTGTACTGATCTGCTCAACGGTCCACATACACTATTCACCCTGACCTTGTTCGTTTTTCCTCTATCATCTATATCAACACTAGAAGTTTCTCTTACCAGCACTGGGAGAAGGAGTGGTCTCCATGGCACCTTGCTTGGCAAGAACAGCAGGCACTCCAAGACCCCGCAGCATGGTGCATAGATGCTCTAGGTCAGTAAAGACGTGCGGGTTTCCAGTGTGGAACGAGATCCAGTCGTTCCAGTGAGGATCCCAGTCTGATGAAGGCAAAGTGGCGACCAGCTCATCTTTGCACTGGACGCAGCTGCAGATAGACAACGAACATTCCCGACGATCAAAAGGTCTACTGACAGACAACAGGCCCGTACAAATATTCAGGAAAACAAATTTTAATATACCGTAAGAGCAGAAAACATGGTTGTCCGGACTCTTCTATATCGAATATTTTTATCCTCGCCACTTTCCTCCCGGTCATTTCTTCCCATGATCCCAGAGCACTTCTTTTCCAGGATAATTCTTCCATATGGTAATTTCTGCCTTGTGGTCATTTAGCTCTCGGACTTTTCCGATCTCGGATATTCTCTTTTCCACTTCACCCCCGACGTTTACCATTCCATGTTACTTCTGAAGGATCCACCCCTTCTCAACTTCTGCATTATTCCTCTCGTCAGCTGCAGATTCGTTTTGCTTTTTAGATATTGTTTTTTTAAACAGAATTCGCAGAGAAGATTAATTTCAGCGCTATCTGATACACTTGCATAACTCCAAGAATCTTTCGGACGTATGTCCATGAGAACTTTAATATGCAAATAAATCTGAATTCTTGGATCAAGATGGGGTTATATGGAGCCGTTACACTTACTACCCGCTTAATGAAGAGGGGAAGGATGAAATATATATCGGGAAGGAATGTCCTGAGACGAAATAACCTTGGGTTGGAAATTTCAAAGGGGAGACGTGACCATGGAAGAAACGACCAGGGCAGAAATGACCGGGAAGCAGTGACCATGTGATATGACCAGGGGAGAGGTAACATAGAGCCCAAGAAAAGGAAAGCAAATAAAAAGACTGCCACAAACTATCAACTCGCATCATTCAGGGTATGTATACGAAAAGCAAAGCAAGAAGTCAGAACAATGAGATGCAACTCACTGATACAACAATATCATGAAAATAAACATACGAAGCAGTGATAGATAATGGAAAAAGGGCATATAAAAGGTGATACCTTTTCGATGGGTTGGAGTTCTGGTGCAGGCAATGGTCTATAACCAGCCATTTTGGGTTGCCTTGGGCATTTGGGGCGCTGCTCCCGCTATCGGACTCTTGATCAGAGGATCCTGTCACCAGCATTTTGTACAGCTCATTTGTTTCTTCAGTGGGTCGAATTTGTTGAGGAAGGTGTATGCTCTCCCAACCCAGCTGTTTACACTCAGCTGACAAGATGGAATCAATCTTTTTGAGATCTTCCGTGAAATTGCTCAATACAGCAGATATTTGTTTGGATTTCACAGCATCAACCACACTTTTAAACACCCTGGGCCGGTGGAGAATGCTAGTGATGATGCAAATTTCTACATTAGGATAGAGACTTTTCAGCTCCTTCAATGCCACCTCCATTTCCGTAGGCGTGTGGCAGATGCGGAGTTTGACGCGCCTTTCTTCTTCATGTTCCTTCATCAAGTTCTTCATGACCATGGAAATCAGCTGGTCATATGTTTCTTTCAAAACGACCACTACCACCGCTTTTCCATCTGCCAGCCATTGGATGGCTCTGTGAATCAAAAGGGTCGTTTTGCCCTCGCCGGGAGGTCCCCATATGTGAAGCAGTTTGGCTGGGCTGTCTCTGACTTCCATCTGGGCAGGAGTCAGCAGGCGTGACTGGACTGTTGCGAGAAGGCGGAAGGGTTGTCCTGAATGATGGCCGGCAGCCAAAGTCAGAAATCTACGAGGAAGAAAACAGGTTCTATGATAGCAGCACTCGCCTTCTGTATACCAGGTTCCAAAGAGGTGTATGTCAAATTTGTATTAGCATTTTGGAATTTGTCATTTTCTCTAAATGCACTCTCATATGGAACAAAAATTCCTGATATGACGTATTATATCTATATAAAAATTGGTGGATAAGGATATTTTGATACGTGTGATACTTTAAAAATTCAGAAACAAAAAAACTTACACAACAAACCATCAAATATATATAAAACAGTGTGCAGTGTGAGTGAGGGATGGGTGGGTGAGGAAGAAAACTCTTACCCCTAGACGGTTCTGTCATTATAGTAAATGGAAAGATGGCCATATTTTTATGTAGTTTGTCGTTTTGGAACGCTATTCTTGTTTGTATATTCTCTGTGGCTGTTGCACATTTCATCATGAACATCAAGTTGTAAGACTATGTGTTAAACAATGAAGTCTTGGAGCGAGCCAACAGTCCAGTATTGAGGCCATGCCTCTGACCAGACAGCTCCGCTAGGCAGGACACCTGTCATGCATGGAGGACACGCGTTTGCCCAAAGCTGTGTTTTATGGAGAGCTGTGCCTAGGCAAATGTGAGAGACGAGCGCTTCAAGGACCAACTGAAGCGCCAGCTCAATGCGGCTGGCATTCCAGAGGAAACCTGGGACAGGGACAGCTGGAGGGCATTGTCAAAGCGAGCTCCAATGTAAACTTTTCAAACCATGATGAAGGTATGGCGTGGTTTACCAGCTGATTTGTAAAACAGATTTCGGCATCTAGATTATGCAATATATTCAGTTCAATAAAATGATTTTTTAACGTTTGATTTGTACTGTGGCTTTGTTTGTGTCATGTCTTACTTTCTGTTTAATGTATTAACAAAATTAAGGATTAAAATCTTGGTGCTTATCATTATACGCCCAGGAGCAATTTCATTTCTTCATTGAAGTAACATCAGTTCATAGAGGCATATTCAAATCATATGATGCGATAACAGATCGTGACAAGTACCTGTCATAAGGTCAATAGTTCTTACATTTTCAATTGCCGTTTTCTCAGTTCACTCACACATTACAGTGATGTCAGTGTTCTCATTATGTTGGTCACTAAATATTTGACAAAATTACTTCAACTTTTAAACTTCTTCGTGTATTTGCAGCTCTATGAAGTCAAAGAATTATTTAACAGAGTTTAGAATATGGTAATTCTTATGAGTAAAACATGTGTCTGAGGTACCTACTGTTGCATTATGTGTTGCAGTTAGGTTTTTTCCCCTGCAAAATTCCAAAAGATTAGAATAGCATTTTATTTTCCTGATATACTGGTTTATTGTAGAATGTAAAGTTTGTTGTGGTCTTATCGTGAAAATTGGTTTTGAAATAATAATTTATGGGAGCAGTTCTGTATTTCATGTTACCTTCACATATATACCTTAAGCTCACAGTATTATGCCGGCAGCACTGGGGAAAAAAAATCACATGATTTTTCATTGTATATGTAGTTCATCACAAAACCAAACTTGGAAGAGACGGTTATAGAGATCTAAATGAGGGACAACAATGGGGACTGAAAGAGTTAGAAATAACCGGGGACATGCCCATTCTAATTATATATCTTATGACAAAGAACGTAAACCTACAGGAAAAGGTAAAGTGCCATGGTGATGAATACAGAGTGCAATTGAAGGGGTACATGTGAAGCATGGTGTGGTGCGGCGGGGGTGTGGCATGGCTCGAGCAGGCAGGGAGTGTAGAGACAGTGTACTTGTCTCTCTCCCTTCACTCCCTCCAAGGAGTCAGCAGACAAGATGACGAAGACGTGGCATCAAATTTCTCCGTCTTTATTCATGGTAACAGACAGCGCAGTACATTGCTACTGCCTGCTGGGAAGATCTCTCTGTGGCCTCTCTTGATCTCTGCCCTTCTCTGGCTTTAAATAGCCTCTGCGCGGACTTCCGCGAGAGCAGACGGAATTTCTAACTAAGAGCTGGGACCTGTGGTTCCCAGTGAAGGCAAACTTGTGCTAACATAACAGGTTTTAACAACTGTTTGAGTCTTAAATCAACAGTCCCAAATGACAAACTTCACTCCTTTGGAAAGTGCGTTAGTCAAAGTACATTCTGCGTCAATGAATGAATTCAAAAAGTGATTCGTGTATAAATAAATGGCCAGTGAAATGTTTAAGGTGCCAATTAAATCAAGTTCTTATTCATCGTTTTCTTTTAATATTACCGGTTACAACTCATGGAATGCAGGTTGCCATATATGATATGATTACTAAGGATAAACACTAGGTTTAGATTCAATATTACAGACATTACAGACAGTACATGGTACATTTGATGAATAACCTGTAAAATTCGATGTGCTCTCATGCACGGCAATATAAATCGACGACATAGATAGTGCCAGATGAGAGAGTGAGTCTGCGTAAACAAACATATCTCTCTAAAGCAGCAAACAGAATGCGAGAGAAACATTACGCCTTCTCACGTATCTCTGCAGTTACAATCCACGCACACACACACACACAAGGAAGGGAACAGATAAGAGATAGTGAGTTGAACTACAGATATTTGGACAGGTCTGTACATCCTATTCTCGCCCTCCTACACATGTTACAAATCTGATGGTTGTCTGTCTCTCGAGAGTCGAGTACAGTGATGTTTAAGACTGAAACATTTGAAAAGGTCGCAGCAAAAATAACACACCAGAAATATTTGAAATGAACTGACTGAGTTCTATATGCTTCCGTGTCAGTGTTTACTAGCTAGTGTCAGAATTTTGTGAGGTTGCATTATTATTAGCGTATCAAACTGCAGTAAAATGAACTATTGAACACAGCGTGAAAAAGTCAAATTTTCACCTGTGGTATTCTTGTAATACTTGAGTGGTCCTTCAGACGTTACGTTTCCAGTGACACACCTCTATACACGCATACATGCACACTTGCATGTACCCATGCACGCAAACTCGCTACGGATTAGTTT